>JAJOZX010009543.1:42500-122500 GCA_023014485.1 Bathynomus jamesi
CACTGAAGGAAATTAGTTTGGTTGTTAGGGGCCAAGATTTTTTAACCAACTTCTAAAGGACCTCAGAAACATCACAGGGGTCAGAGTTGGAATCCTAAAATGAAGACTATATGCCTGGCTCAGGACTGTACCAGATGAGCCGGGTGTGCCTGGCTATGCGCGATGGAGATCGCAAGAAAGCAGTTCTCTCCTCCAAGGCAAATTATTATTATTATTATTATTAACTAGAAACTTTTTAATTAAACTTTTCTTTAGAACAAAGAAAGAAGTAAAAATTGGGATCTTGAAGGATTAGCCATCATTTTAATTGAAACCACTATGAAACGAATTCACAAATGTTTACCTCTTTTTCTTCTTTAATTTTATCCTTAACTCTCCTTCCAGACATTGATAAACCACACGTATTCTGTTGTAACGTCTGCAATAAAATAATTAAAAGTAATTAGTGAAATGTAAAATATGTATACCGGAAGGATGCAGGCGACCTTAGTTCAGTGGGTAACACCGTTTTCCAATAAGTGAAGAGAAGACGAGCGCAATGGGTGGCATTAGTTGGCCCGAGCGTTGTGCCAGTTTCTGGCCTTCCAGACTAATTATTCTACCGGAAGAATCCATACAGAGTTCCATTGTTATTTTGATCTCTCTCTCTCTCTCTCTCTCTCTCTCTCTCTCTCTCTCTCTCTCTCTCTCTCTCTCTTCATATGTAGCTCTGTCACCCTACAATCTCTCTTATTTGACCAACACCGTAGCAGTTAAGGGTTAATGTGGAAAAGTGCATTTGGCACTGATCTAATTGTTTAAGAATGTAGCATAGATGACTTAAACCAATGCTTCCCAAACTTTTTCACGCTTCGACCCCCTTTAAAAGAAGCATTCGTATTATGTTCCCCCGAACTATACCTCTCTTTTCACAGTACTAGTCCCTACTGAAAAATACGTACTGAAAATTCCTATTATGTGACTGACAATGCTGACAAAACAACTACGGAATCAATTGTTGGCTCGAACTCGGCATCCCTACTACCCTAATTCTTGCGTTCAGGTGGGTAGTGATCTACCTACTAGTAGTACCTAGAACTGTCTTCTGTTTCTTTGCGCACCCCACAGTTTGGGAAACGCTGAATTAACCATTTACGGACGACTGGCACAAATTGGTAACATTTCAAATACACGCATTCATAACTTAACGCAGTGGTTCCCAACCTTTTTAAGACCAACGCCCCCTTATTTCCATCAATATTTGCTGGTGCCCCCTCATAAAGATAATAATATAACAGGATAAGTGATAAGTGATTTATTAATAGAAGGTAACATTTTTACAGTTTCCTAACGCCCCCCTAAAATTCTCAAACGCCCACTGAGGGGCGGTGGCGCCCACGTTGGGAATCACTGAGTCTTAACCCTACACAAAAAAATTTGTCGTTAAAAGGGAGCAATTCGATTAACATGTAAAGTCTAGTACAACCTGGCACATTATTCAACACCTGAGGAACACAACACTTTTGCGATCAGAGATATTCTACGTACTAGTCCCCTGGTACTGGAGCCAGTGGCAGCACTTAATTCAAATTTCTCTGATATACAGTCAGGTTCCATACATGGATTATCATGCATGATCATGCAAGATTTTGCATTATGCAAAATTAACCTCACCAAGATTTTCTACTCAAGCGATCCTGGATTTGAATCCTGGTGAGGTTAATTTTGCACACATACACACACACACACACATATATATATATATATATATATATATATATATATATATATATATATATATATAAGTTATATGTGCTACGGGAATAATTACAAAAAAATAAATAAATAAAATATACAGAGGATTGACAAAAGTAAATAGACAGCTTCGGTTTCTCCATAGTTTTTGATTTGATAATAAAAGTCAATAAATAATAACAGACTTTTTGAATAAAAATATTTAGAATCGTATTACTTTCTTCTTTTCATTATGTAAAGGTGACAAACGTTCTGGCATTCCATTGATGTGCTTTGCCACTTGTTCTTGAGGACAATCATCGTGGTGTCTACTTACTTTTGGCAACTCTCTGCATGAAAATATTTTAAAACCGAAAATCGAAATCCTTTCCAATAGCGGAAACTTTCAATTTTTAGCGCCCTCAGAAGGCTTTCGTCATCAGTAAAACAATACACAGATTTTAAGAACTTAAGGTAAAAATCTTTATAAATATTTTCAAGTTACTCCACTGACATCTTACCATCCATGAAGTGGGGAATTCTTTAGGGCAATTGTTCCAAACCTCGGCAAGAGGTCCTTGCCTTTCAGTTTGGTCATTCAGCCATTTATTAACATCAAAGTACCCGCAGAGTCCAGCGAGTCGCCTTCGAAATCTACTAGTCCAAATGTGCACTGCAGAAGGGCAGACCAAAACCTTCAAACGAATAAAAATTTCAAAAGGTACTTTTAGAATTTAAAGATCGAGGGATAATTTTAGGGGTTTTGCATAAGCGATTCCACGGCGTACCGTAATGTTGGGCAAACAAAACTGGAGTAAAAGTAGTTGTAAATACTTTAATACAGTATTAACACTAGCAAAGATAAATAAAATCACTAGCAAATCACTAGCAAAAATAAATAAAATCACTAGCAAAAATAAATAAAATCACTAGCAAAAATAAATAAAATCACTAGCAAATAAATCACTAGCAAAGATAAATAAAATCACTAGCAAATAAATCACTAGCAAAGCTAAATAAAATCACTAACAAAAATAAATAAAAACACTAACAAAAATAATTTAAGATCCAAAATAAATTACCCATCTACTCTAAATTTAATATCCCAACTTAATCTGATGCAGTTTAATGAAATCTATATAGACTAACCTAACCTGATCAAAGGTGACGAGGTTGCACCGCCTTTGAACTCGAGAATGATTTTTATTTATTTGTCGATCATCTATTTTTGTCTTAAGAAAATATCTAGCATGAATTGGTGTTTAGAATTTTAACTTAAATGCTTTGAGTTCATATACAGTAACTATGCAAATGCACAATGCTTATAAATTCGTATATGATGCATACTGTATGTATCTAAACATTGTAGTTTGCCTAAGAGAATTACACTGAATAATAATAATAATAATAATAATAATAATAATAATAATATCCTATTCTTTTATCATCTTATTTTTAACTCTTCCGAGGGAAATGTTTTAAGTGAATTCAGAAACTAAAGAAGCTCTTTACAGATTATTAATATGAACTGTAACATCTAAATGGCGAACTATACTTTATACATATATTATGGTCCAATTTATGCTTCATTACTTTAAATGCAAACAAAGAGAAAAGAAGCTTTACACTCTCCCCCTCCCCCATATAATTTTCATATATATATATATATATATATATATATATATATATATCCTGGCGGGGTTAGACGTACTGTACCATTGTTGAAATACTGTTACAGTACATCATTGTAGTAGAATGTTACCTCATTTTTCGGATCACCTGAAGATCAGGGCCCCCAACCTTCTTTAGTTAGCTTCATAAGGCTAACTAACGAAAATATCACGACCTAACCTAACCATTCGTCAAGGGCGTACAGTTGACCTAACGATTGGTTAGGTTAGATCATGATATTTTCGTTAGTTAGCCTTATGAGGCTAACTAAAGAAGGCTTGGGGTCCTGATCTTCAGGTGATCCCATTTTTCTTATATTCATTATGAGCATCAAGAATGAAAAAGTTAAACTACATAGTATGAAAGCAGTAGTAGACTCGTATCAGAATATTTACCGACAGGTATGGTCCTTGAAGAACAACGCACCACATGTTAAAACATGGTATAAATATTTTCCATGCTATCAAAGGATAGAAAAAACCTTCTACCATGACAGTTTGAGGAACATCACCCAAGATCACATCGTGTCCATTCACCTGTGAAGAGAAAACTTAATTAAAAAGATCTACGTAAGTTCAGGTCCTCCCCGCCCCCTGATAAAGATGATAATGCATTCAAATGTTTATATGGCATTAATTATAAGGGCTCTCAGCTTACTTAAAGAGGTGACAAAATAGCTCAACGACATCCGGATACAGACGGTAAACTAAATTTAATCTAATCAAATTTAAATGAAAGTTATCTTAACCACAAAATAGAACTGCATTTGCAGTAAAATGTTTTTGTCATTACTCCGAGTAGATCATTATGGATTGTTAAAATTCACCAAACGAAAAACAGAATAAGATTAATATTTAACTTACGTATATTGTGGGAAGATCGTCATGGTCAATATCAACTACAGTGTGTGTGTTAACTTTATAAGTAGTAATGTAAAAACAGGAATCAAGTTTATTACAACGATAAAATTCGCCAAATACTCCAAATGCAGGAATATAACTAGCAGAAACGGTCATGAATGGCTTCCAATATTGCGTGAGCGTGTAGTTGAATGTTCCTGTCCAACAATAGGGTTCCCAAGGTTTATCGAATGTTCGAATACTATGTCCAGTAACAAGTGTGCATCTTTTACCTAAAAATATAAAATGTATCTGCAATGTATGAATAGCAAAACTCTTATTTCATTCATTCAAAACGTACAGTATCTCAAATTATGTATTATAAGACAAATTAAAAAGGTACTTTTGACAGAACTATGTTAGTAATCTTAGAACTTTGGTTAATAACCTTAGCTTTTGCTTCCGCTTGAATTGTTTGTTTTGACGAAGGGCAAGCTTGTTGACCCACTTTAGACTTACAACTTAAAAGTTTTACGTGAAATCCGAATCACGACCCAGCACGGATGGTCAGAAATTACAGATTCCTCTCCCGGACTCGATCTCACACCCTCCCGATTTTAACCACTAGGCTACCCAGAATACCCATTTATCTATCAACCATTTTTTTTATTTTATATATATATAAAGGGTGATCCAGAGAAATGGGACCCAAAAGAAACCCCTGTAACTCTTAAAGTATAAGTCCTTTTATAAAATCATACGCATCATTCGAAAGAGGATAGTTACAAGTTTGTATAGGATTGTATAGGTTTTGACAATACAAGACAAGATAAGATACAAAACAAAATAAAAGTGTTAGTTAAAACTAACCCTTCAAGATGACTGCATGGACTGTGGAACAGCTGCGTTTCATAACTGAGCAATATTATGAGCATGGAAGAAGTGTAGTTTCAGCTCAAAGATCTTTCAAGACAAATTTTCAGATGTCAAAATTACCTTCTAAGAAAGTAATCCGTCGGTGTGTCAGAAATTTTTCCCTAACTGGCAGCATTGGAAAAAGAAAACCAACTGGAAGAGTGCGCACAGCAAGGATAGACGAGATCATTAACAGAACTCCAGGGTTGCCAGATTGGCTTTTTTAAAGCCAAATTCCATGAATTTGGCTTTTTTTAAACTTGCTTGGCTTTATAATATCAATTTGGCTTTTTTGGCTTTTTATTGGCTTTTTTCAACTTGCTTGGTTTTATAGTATGTTTGATTTTGGGCTTTTTCCAGGATCTTTTTTATTTTTGCCTTTATAATATCAGTTATACTGTTTAGCCTCTTTAGCACGTGTTTTTTTCCTTGTACCAAACGTGTATAGTGAATCTAGTCTTGTCCGTGGCGTTACATTCGAGATTCATACACGTTTGATACTTGTTCAAACGGAACGGATGCCGGGACGCGGGCCGCGTGCGGGAAAGCAGTCAACACTTAGCATCAGTGCGGATCGGTACTGTGCGTCGTGCGTGTGTAGGCGGTAAAACTTGGCTATCATTCGAGTGAACCAGTTTAGTTAAAGTTCTAGTTTATGTAAATTTTGTTTTGTTCTACAACCATGTCATCAAAGAAGTGGAAGCTATCGTACGACAGCAGCCGTAAATACAATAGTAAGTGGGAAGAAACGTTTGTTTGGGTGAAAAAGTCTGTTGATGGCTCAGATTCAGCTTATTGCAAACTTTGTCATTGCAATATTGCTCCACGAATGAGTAACCTCTCAAATCACGAAAAGTATATGGTGTCGAGGCTACTTGTTCTAATGTGGAGGACACTGCTGAAGAGGATCTGAGCTTTTCATGTAATGTGAGTATGTGATCTATACTTAAAATTATTTGGCTTTTTTTTGGCTTTTTTCGTGCATAATTTGGCTTATCACTTAGGTTTGCATCTGGAACCCTGCAGAACTCATGAAATTGTACAGGATAATCCTAACATAAGCATCAGACGTGCTTCTCAGCTGTTAGGAGTTGGATATGGAACAACACACCGTATATTCAAGCAAAATTTAATGCTCTTTCCATATAAAATTCAAACAGTGCAACAACTAAACGATGGAGATTTCGCACGAAGACGACAATTCTGTCAATGGATCCAACAGAAGGTAAATGACACCACCAATTTTCTAGCAACT
This sequence comes from Bathynomus jamesi, assembly GCA_023014485.1. Taxonomy (NCBI): domain Eukaryota; kingdom Metazoa; phylum Arthropoda; class Malacostraca; order Isopoda; family Cirolanidae; genus Bathynomus; species Bathynomus jamesi. Next base: position 48,894 of record JAJOZX010009543.1, read on the forward strand.
TTGATTATGTCAGACGAAGCCCATTTTCACTTGAATGGAACTGTAAACAAACAAAATTGTCGTTTCTGGGCAACAGAAAATCCATTGAATATTACCGAAGTCCCGTTGCATAGTCAGCGTGTAACTGTTTGGTGTGGTCTTACTGCATCTCAGATCATAGGGCCGTACTTTTTCGAGGATTCCACCGGAAACACGGTCACTGTAAATGGTGATCGCTACGAAAAAAATGTTGACCGATTTCCTTATTCCTAAATTAAGAGATCTTTGTCTAGAAAACCACTGGTTCCAACAAGACGGAGCTACCTGCCATACCACGAGGAACTGCATGGCAGTTTTGCGTCAAACGTTTCCAGGCGAGTTAATCTCAAGATTTGGAGACGTTGAATGGCCCGCAAGGTCTCCGGATCTTTCTCCCTTAGATTATTATCTCTGGGGATATTTAAAGAGTAGGGTCTACAGAAATAACCCAACGACCTTGCAAGAATTGAAGGCCGCCATCACAAATGAGATACAGGCCATACCACCGCACACTCTTGCAAAAGTGATGCAGAACTTACAAGCGAGAACACTGGAATGCTTGGCAACTAATGGAGCACATTTGAAAGGAGTCATTTTAAAAAAATAAATATTTCATAATAAACTTGTAACTCTACTCTTTCGAATGATATATAGTTTTTATGAAAGGAATTAAATATTAAGAATATTTGGCTTTTTTTTATGGGTCCCATTTATCTGGATCACCCTATATATATATATATAAAACCATCATAACTTTCTCAGTCGAAATGTTGAACACACACACACAGACACGCATACACACACACACACACACACATATATATATATATATATATATATATATATATATATATATATATATTCGCAGTTTTGTATTAGCGAAGTTCCGAATATTTTTAATCTATGCATCTAAAAAACTAATTAACTAAACTAAATTTAACTTAACCTAACCTCAGTGCCATCAAACCGAGAAGGTTTGGGACGGTGTTTGGGACGCAAGTGAGGGCTTGAAGGGTGGTTTCTCTTAAGTCATTAAATAGTGAGGTACTCATTAATCTAGCCTAATTTTAACTAACCTAACCTAACCTAATCAGGACTAACATATTTATTTTCTGACGATAAAAATGTTACTAGATTTTTTTTTATATAATTTTTTTTTTTAATGTTCTGAGATACCAAAAGTGTTACCTCACAAAAATTTATCCCACTTCATCCGTGAATTATTACACACTCGACCTGACTTATGCCCAGTTGCATATACACATACGTTTGGCTACCTTATGAACAGCGAGGGCTTCGTCGTAGCCAAAGTCATAACACCACTTTCCATTGATCAGCGAAGTTAAGCGACACTGGGTCGAACAGTATTTGGATAGGAGACCGTCCTCCACGTTCAAACTATGTAACAACCCGTGGTTCGGATCCCACCTAAAGCTGTAGGAATCTCCGTCGTATAACCTTAGATGTTGCGAAGCAGGTTAAGCAACCCCCATCATTTTCCCATTTTAACGACAGTTGTGGATGGCGACATCATTTAACCTAATCTAAATAACCTAATTAATTTAACCTAACCAAACCTAACTTATCCAAACTTAATCTTCATTATTATAATAATGTTATAATGTTTCAGACCAACAAAGACCCTAGGATCCACTCATGGCTGGTCTACCTAACTGTGTTCGTCATTGTGTATTGTGCATGTCTTCCGTGGTGGCGGAGGGGACCTACAATTTTACGTGGGTTCCGAACCACAAGGAACATAAGAACATAAAAATTTTTTATAGTGGACACACTAGGGGCCACGTCGGCCCATCGAGGCGGCTCCACTATGTAAAAACTGCCTGTACATTGGCAACAACCAATTTTTACAAAACTAAATAATTATCAATTTAAAACTAATTAATTATCAATTTAAAACTAAAGATAGAATCTCTGGATTCCGAGGATCAAGTCATAATAGACTACTATCCACAAATATGTTATACTCTATATCTATTTATAACCGACATGCAAATATATCAGATCCAAAGAATCCAGTCAATTTCATTACGGTATCCATCAATACCAGTACCTTGCCAACCAAAAATAAGTCACGGTCCATATCAATTGCGGACCAAGTCACAATTTACAACCATATACATTACAATATATATACTTAGGAGGAAAAGTGTAGGTGTGGCTGTAAAGACTGTACAGTAATGTAGAAATGTGTGTGTGTGTGTGTGTGTGTGTGTGCACCCATTTTGGGTCTCCCATTTAAAGGTGTTTGTGGGGCAAGTGAAGATCATGAGTTTTTCAATACCTCACAGTGCTATGGGGCACCGCTCGGCAGAGGAATCTCTTTAAATGGGGTGTGTAAGGACAGAGAGTATCCCCCAACCCAAGATACTGCCTCCCTATATCCCACAACAATTGTAAAACTATGTTTTCTTAAATTTGTTCTACATCTTGGCTTCAATAATTTCATACTATGACCTCTAGTCTGGTTATTGTGATCTTTACTGAAAAGAGAATCCAAATCTATCTTATCCACCCTTAATTTTACTACCTTAAACTATACCCAATCTATCAACATATGCGTCTAATCGATTTTTAAACATGTTTATAGACGTGCTACTAATTACTTCTACCGGCAAACTATTCCAGCTATTTACTATTCTATGCGTAAAAAGGTTTTTGGCAACTGCTGTCTCGAACCTTCTACTTGTCAACTTACACCCGTTATTTCTAGTCCTATTATATTGAGATATTTCGAAAAAGCTATCTCTATCTACGTTATCGAATCCATTCATAATTTTGAAAACCTGGATTAGATCACCCCTTAACCTCCTAGTCTCGAGTGTTGTCAATTTTAACTCCTTAAGCCTATCCTCGTACGACTTCGACCTAAGCGACGGAATCATCTTAGTTGCTCGTCTTTGAACTCTTTCGATTTTGTCTATATCTTTGCGCATATGCGGATTCCAAAATTGGACCGCGTACTCCAAATGGGGGTCTAACTAATGATTTATAAAGAGGAACTGTAATATCGCGCGATTTGTACTCAAAATTCCGAGCTATAAAACCTAACACTTTGTTCACTTTATTGACCGCTGCTGTATTTTGTTTCGCTACTTTTAAATCACCAGTGACTATAACTCCTAAATCTTTTTCCTGCTCTACGCTTATCAACTCTTTCCCTGACATACTATATTACTATACGCAAAATTACCGTTACGCGAACCTATATGTAAAATTTTGCACTTATCGACGTTAAATCTCATTTGCCATATGACTGACCAATCAACGATTTTATTCAGATCATTCTGGATTTTACCTCTATCTTCGTCATTAATCGCCCTACCACCCAGCTTCGTGTCATCCGCAAACTTTGAAACTGTACTGACTAGGCCGACATCTAAATCGTTAATATATATATAAGAAAAAGCAAGGGGCCCAATAGAGAACCCTGAGGAACGCCACTCGCTACATTAGCCCAACACGACTCCGCTCCATCAACGACCACCCTCTGTTTCCTACCTCGCAACCACTATTCTAGCCAATTTATTACTACACCCCTGATTCCATGAGCCTTAGTTTTCTCAATGAGTCTTTTGTGCGGCACGGTGTCAAACGCTTTTTGAAAATCTAAATGCACTACATCAACCGCCCGATGACTGTCGTAAGCGTCAACCACGCTTTGAAAAAATTCTAAAAGATTAGTTAAACAAGATTTGTTTCGCCTAAAACCGTGCTGCATATTTCTAACTAAGTTATGCAATTTTAAGTGTTCGACTATACGATCCCTAATTATCGATTCCAGTAGCTTACCTACAACAGACGTTAAACTGATTGGCCTATAATTTCCCACCGCACCTTTATCGCCTTTCTTAAAGATAGGTGTTACGTTTGCTAACTTGAAATTATCTGGTACGCACCCCTCAGAAATAGCCGCATTAAAAATCTTTGTTAGCGGCACAAAAATGCTATATTTTAATTCTTTTAGTTGTATGGGATATATGGAATCCGGCCCCGGTGATTTACGCGTTTTCATTTTATCAAAATAGCGCATTACCTCCCCTTCACTAACCACAATATTATCCAAAATATTACCATTATCAAAGGGTATTATGTCTATGACCGTAGGTATATGCGTTACATCTTCTATAGTAAAAACTGACGTAAAGAATTCGTTTAGCAAGGTAGCCATTTCCTTGTTTTCAGAAACTAGATCTCCGTTAACATTTTTCAACGGCCCCAAGACACTTTTTACTGGATTTCTATTGTTGACGTATTGGAAGAATCGCTTGGGGTTTTCTTTACCGTCACGAGCTATGGAGATTTCAAATTCGCGCTTGGACTTTTTTAATATACTTTTCGCTTCACGCCTTAGAGATATGTAGTTGTTTCGTAACCACAAATTGTCTTTATCGCACTTATGTAGCCTATAAGCCCTATCTCTACTCTTTATAATGTCTCCTACTCTAGAAGTAAACCACAAGGGCTTGTTATTTACTTTCGCATGCTTAATTTTGTACGGTACACATTCCTCATTTATAGTCCTAAATACTGTTTCAAATGATTCCCACATTAGTTTTGCGTTGGAGTTCCCCATTACGTTTTCCCAATTGACGTGTGACAATTTATTTCGAAATTTACAAAAGTCTGCGTGCTGGAAGTTGGGAATTTTAGTCGAGTTAGCTGGTTTCGAGTGACTTACTGAGAGGACAAACTCTACCATATTGTGATCGCTATTGCTTATCGGTTCTCTTACTTGAAGATCAGTAATTAGGCTTTCATCCATAGTTATTACTAAATCTAAAATACTGTCCAACCTCGTAGGTTCCCATAGTCATAATTTTCGCGATACTTAATAGTTTTAAATAAAAAACACAAGTCTGAATCTGTGTCAATTTTTCCAGTGGTGTAGTGCTAAATAAAGAAGTGAGGGAACGCATTTTGAAAGTGTTAATCAGATGCGGGGGGGGGGGCAATGGCGAGCGCGGCGAGCCCATACAGCTGGGGGTCCGGGGGCACTGTAAGCCCCCCGGGAAATCTTTTGAAATCTGACCAATTTCAGGGATATTTTGAGGTCATATGCACTGGATATTAGGATATATTCCAAGGTTGAAGATGCAGTATTTCCAGTGTCATTAGATATACAGTATGACATCCAGTACGATCAATAAAAATAGCTAACAACTGGAATGATTAACTAAAAAAAAGTTAACAACTGGTACGCCGTGGTGACTGTTTCACCAGATCTTTATAGGCTAGCATTGCCTCAGTCGAAGCTAAAAGGAATGAAACAGTTAATGATTCTTTCTCATATTTCTTCTTGGGGTGGGAATTAAAATTTCATGACGTTAGAGATTTGTAAGTTCGGATTTATTTGAAATAGTGAGGGAACGCCGTTCCGTCTACCAAAAAAAGTAAGGGAACGCCGTTCCCACGCGTTCCCACAGCACTACACCACTGAATTTTTCTAATGTCGCTACACGCAGGTTTATGTCGTAATGAACTCTGTGTGTATTCTAAAGACTGTCGCAATGACGTAAGGTAACAAATAACAACGAGCACACACACACACACACCACACTTGATGTTGACACCTTTTTTTTCATAAGTTACCAATCAAGCATGTTATATTAGAGAAAGGGCGACAAGCTTGACAGGTTGAAAGGTATTTTTCGAAGGGGCTACAACAAGACCACCAATAATAATAATAATAATAATAATAATTTTACATTAACTTCCCTAGATTAAATTCCGTTGATGAAATTCACTTATTCAAAATAAATAAATCAATAAATAATTAAATAAAATAACTTCAAATAATTTGAATTTTGTGAAGTCCAAAAATTGAGAGAAGTGACAAAATGTGATTAGCTGAAGAGAGCTTCCGCATAGTGAAAAGTATCTGGGATACTTTCTTGACGAAAGTTTTTTTTTGTCAATGAATGAATTCTTTTCGTTTCTTCCTTTTGGATGCGCTGAACTATCTTAAAAGTTATTTACATTTCTCTGAAGGTGGTTGAGGTATGGAAGTGAAACATCAGGAGAAGCAGAAGTACTTTAAGTATTTCCTTAAACAAAATTCTTTCGGCAAGAAAGCATCCTGGATTTTGGAGTATCGGCTCGGGATACCTACTCACGCACTGCTCTTTAACGCGTTTCATTTTGGTTTCACCGCGTTGCTTTTCCCGTTTTGGACTTCACAAAATGCAAGAATTTTGGTATAGATAGGTCATAAAATTGAGAGGTCCCACGTGAGACACCAAAATTATTCAACTATTCGGGAGCTTTTTAATTTTTTTGTCATAAAATCCTACATTGAAGATCAATTGGAAAATACATTAAACTTAAATTACTTATTTATTTTGCAGATTTTATTCTCAATTTATATTTTGGTATTTATTTTGGGTTTTTTACAAGTAAACAAGTAAACAAGTTTCGCCAGAAAAGAAATTATTTAATTTTACCTAATTTTGGTTTACAACTTGCTTAGATAATTAATTATTGCTATGCATACGTCAGAGTTCCATATAAATTTCTTTTTATATGTACAAACACCCAGAGAAAGAGAGAGAGAGAGAGAGAGAGAGAGAGAGAGAGAGAGAGAGAGAGAGAGAGAGAGAGAGAGAGAGCACGTAAAGTTGTTACATGACTTTTGTGTTACAAAAGGGGTTGAAAACTGCAAATATAAGTAACAATTTAACATTCCTTTCTAAATATTTATAGGGATATTCATTCTAAATTTTTAATATACAGGGTGTTTCACAACTAGTCTGCCATACTTTGGGGGGGGGGATCTGTGGGGTGATATCGAGTAAAAAAGTTAATACAACATAGGTGCTATTTCCAACCGTTGCGGAGCTACGGACGTTTTAAGATGTGCTAACCACAAATCCCCACTTGTGTATAATTCGATAGATGACAGCACTGGTGGTAGTTTCGGTTCTGATCTGTGGTCGCGCTAAGGTGAGCAATGAAAATGAATCAACAGTTCACACCCGCTGAATACGCTGATATCCATTTCATTCATGGATTCTGTGATGGTAACAGTAGAGCGGCAGTTGAGGAATATCGAAGACGTTTTCCGAACCTCCGAATACCGAACAGGCAAGTGTTTAGTGACACACACCAGAGATTAAGGGGAAACAGGGACAACTGTTCCACGTAACCAAGAACATATAGCACAACGGCCCGTTACTATGGAGGAGCGCGTACTGGACCTAGTACAACGTAGCCCAACTACCAGTGTTCGAAGGATTTCTAGAGGAATTGGTGAATCCGCATCGCGTGTATGCGAACCATACATGATGAGGGTTTGTATCCCTATCATTTGCAACGTGTGCAAGTTCTTCAACCGGATGATTACGATAAACGTGTTCAATTTTGCCAGTGGATGGTTATGCATCGCCAAATTCTTAATCGCATACTGTCAGGGACGTAGCCAGGAATGTCCCAAGGGGGGGCCGAACTTGAGCTACGTTCGTCAGGTTCCGTGGTGAATCGAGCGAGCCCACACAGTTAGGGGGTCTGGGCGGAGCCCCGTAAGCCAGCGCATTTTAAGCTTATTTTGTGTAAAAACTGTCTGAAAATGTCAGTGCAACTGCCATTTTTGAACAGCCACTATACAGCCATCCACATGAAATATGTACCCTTTCCAACAAAAGTTTGGATAGGACAGTCACATTGGTGCAATCTAAGCTATATTATGATGTAATTACTTGTATTTTCTGAAATTTGAAATCAGGTATTGATCCTTATAGTTTTCATATTTAACAAAGAAAGTAACTATTTTATTCACACATTTATTGATTTTATGCATACAATTATTTAGTGTATACACGTTTAACAGTATAACATATCTATAAATAACGAAATCATTAGAAGTGATCCAAATGAAACTCTCACGTAGAAGGCAAGTCAAACGGATACAGAAACAGCTAGATCAGTTGAGACAGAAGAAACGCACATCTGTTTAACATATATAAAATTTTAAACAGGATAATCGCATGGAAAAATAATTTAGAGGCTACTTGACAAATAAATATGTACTTTATCAAATACGCAATTACTTTACTAAATCAAAATCGAATACTTTAGTAAATACGCAATTTACATATAGGTACACCACAAAATCACATTACCGCCCACCGTCCGTTTTATTCCAGTAACAAATCGAGTCGTCTCGCCCTTTTTCTCGCAAATCTATCCAATATTTCAGACGCATAATCTAGAGTTAGCTTGTCTTTCTCCATGGTAATTAAAGCTAATCCTGTCAGACGATTTTCACTCATTCTACTTCGTCTTCAACCTGCGAAGGTTTGAAAATGAACACTCTAGCGCACTCCTTCCATTATATATAGATACCAAATTGTTAAATGTTATAGTTTGGCGGTGAACCTTGGTTGTAATTACCGCAGATTTTTTTCCTGGACTTTCCAAGGGGGGAAGGGGCGACTGCCTCCGTCGTTCCCCCCTTGGCTACGTCTCTGCATACTGTTTAATAATGAAGCACAATTCATTCGGGATGGAATTAACAATAGACGAAATTCCCACTTGTGGCCCGTCAATAATCCCCACGGTATCGTTGAAGGAAACTTTCAACTTCGATTCTCGGTGAATGTTTGGTGCGAAGTAATTGGAGATCAGCTTATTGGACCGTTCGTTTTGGAACAACGATTAACTGCTGATATTTATCTGAACTTCCTGACGAACGAATTGCCGCTTTTGATGGGGGACGTAGTCTTGGAGACAAGGCGCAGGATGTTCTTTCAGCACGATGGGGCGCCACCACATTTTGGTCGTCATGTTACGGATTACTTGAATCAGCGGTACGGAAATCGTTGGATTGGTCGTGCTGGTCCAATATCGTGGCCCCCGAGATCTTCGGACCTAACCCCGTTAGATTTCTTTTTATGGGGCCTTATGAAAGAGATGGTCTACAAGACCAAAGTAAAGTACAAACGAGAGAGAAACTCTTGCGTCGGATTATGGATGCCGCTGCTTACATACGAGAACACCCGAAATGATTCAATGGGCAGTGGACTCTTGTTTCCGTGCACTTTAAAACGTCCGTAGTTCCGCAACGGTTGGAAATAGCACCGATGTTGTATTAGCTTTTTAACTCGATATCACACCTAAAAGTATGGCAAACCGGTTGTGAAACATCCTGTGTATTTTAAAGTAACCTAAGAGGTTAGGTGTGCTGTACCGGCTCCGCAGTTTCTTCACTCCCGCTCATTTGCTGTCTCTGTATAAGGGTCTTGTCCGCCCCTGTATGGAGTACGCTTCTCATGTGTTGGGGTGGCTCAACCCACAGAGCTCTACTTGAGCGGGTGGAATCAAAGGCTTTTCGTCTCATCAGTTCTTCGCCTCTTACCAACTGTCTTCAATCTCGCTCTGTTCGCAGCAATGTTGCCTCACTCTCTCTTTATTATCGCTATTATAACGGACACTGTTCTTCTGAACTCTCTAACTGCATGTCTCCTCCTTTAAGGAGAGCACGCAGTACCCGACTTTCAACACATTCTCATTCCTTTTCTGTCAAACTCTCTAACGCAGGGACTAATCGGTATTTTCAATCTTTCAGCTACTGAACTGATCAACTCTGAAACAATCTTCCAATCTTCTTTAATCCATCTTTCCCCTTGTCTATGACCTTCAATCTTTCAAACGCAGAGTGTCCAGTCATCTCGAAAACCTTGGACCTTGATTTTGGCTCTCTTCTTCCTCTATGGGTGGGTGTTTATGCGGACATTTGCCCTTGGCCACTGCCGGCCTTTGGGCAAAGCTAGCAAAGCAGCTGCTTTGGGCCCCCTCGCTATTACGGGCCCCGCAAATATATGAGTACAGTATAAAAAAAATATTTTGGTTTTGAGTGGTAAATTAAATACGGCGTGTCATAATAACTCTTCATATACAATAGTATTCATATACAATAGTATTCCGTATTAATTATATATTTTGTTATATTTCAGATATCGACTGACAGTGATGCCTCCAAAGAGATTGCGAAATACTGCTCGGAAATATCTCAGCGGTCACCAGAAGAGACAGCGTGAAGCGAAGCTGAAATCAGAACCTGAGCGTATGTATGGGTCATTTGAAAAATTTCTAGAGAAACGCGATCCACAGGCTGAAACTGAACAAGATGTGCCTGCGCCGTCACATGCATCATCATCAGCTTTGATAGATGAAAGTGAACTAGATGTACCTGCGCCGTCACATGCGTCATCACCAGCTTTGATAGATGAAGGTGATATCCAGAGGGAAGAAGAACCCATGGATCAGACTCCAATTCTGCAAAATCAGCCTCTGGATGCACTCAAAGATCCAGGTCAGTGGCCGGAAACTGTCAGCACAAAAGTCAGAAATTTACTAGTGAGTAAAGGCCCACCACAGTGTGAAGAAGACTATAACTTTCCCAGAGATGACACTGGCCGCAAGTTTTCAAAAAGTCATTACAAGAGACGGATGAAAAATGGAGAAGTTGGTATAGGGAAATAGTTGATTTATTCAATCTCTAAGAATCGGATATTTTGTTTCTGTTGCAAGTTATTTGGAAACTCCAACAATGCCTTGGGGTGTGGAGGATTCTGTGACTGGGTGAATACTAGTTCCAGACTGTCTGAGCACGAAAGATCACAGGGCCATCTGAAGGCGGCTCTCCAATGGATGGAACTCGAACAACGTTTGATCAAAAGTTGCACTATGGATCAGCTCACTCAGGAACGAATCAATACGGAGAAGCTTAGGTGGAAAAATGTGTTTGAGCGCCTCCTCGCCATTGTACAGTAGCTCGCTGAACACAACATGGCATTCCGAGGATCAGTAGATACAATCTTCAGACGGAATAATGGCAACTTCCTTGGACTGGTTGAGCTTATCTCAAGATTTGATCCCATCATGCAAGACCATCTTAGAAGAATAGTCAATAACGAAATTCATGATCATTACCTGGGAAAACGAATCCAGAATGAACTCATCTCGCTCATGGGCAACAAAGTTCGAGAAACCATTGTACGCAGAATTAAAATGGCAAAGTATTTCTCTGTGATCCTTCATTGCACACCCGACATTAGTCATAAGGAGCAGATGTCCCTTACTTTGCGATACGTCTCTGATGGATCCTCAGGTATTGAAAGTGGAATTTTTGAACACTTCATCAAGTTCATTGAGGTGAAGGAGACCACAGGAGAAAACCTACTAGAGGTATTGATGAGAGAACTTCACGAACTTGGACTGAAAATGAGTGATATTCGTGGACAAGGATACGATAATGGTGCGAACATGAAGGGACACTCATCAGGCGTTCAAGCGCGACTTCTGGAAATGAAGTCAAGAGCATTCTTTACTCCATGCGCATGCCACAACTACAATTTGCTACTTGGGGACATGGCAAAAACATGTGTTCAAGCCATCTCATTTTTCGGGGTTATTCAACGCCTGTATGTCTTCTTCTCAGCCTCAACCCATCGGTGGTCAGTCTTCTGCAAGTATGTGAAAGAGTTCTCAGTGAAGCCCTTGAGCGAGATAAGATGGGAATGCCGTGTGCAAAGTGACAAAGCTGTACGATATCAAGCTGTCGAGATCTATGATGCACTTGTCGAAATTGCTGAAAAAGCAAAATCCTCAAGGAAGAAGCGAAGCAGAATCACTTTGCAAAGAGATGAAGAAATTTAAATTCATTGTTGCTGTCATATTCTGGTATGACCTCCTCTTTCAAGTCAACTACGTGAGTAAAGATCTTTAGAGTGATTCAAAGCATCTGGCAAGTGCCATCGAGAGTTTGGAAAGAACAGGTAAGTGGATGAAAGAATATCTGGAGAGTGGATTTCAAAGTGCTGTAACAGATGCCAAAGAGATTGCAGAGCAGCTTGAAATCGAGCCAGAATTCAAAACAACACAGGTCAGACGAAAGAAGATGTTTTCCTATGAAGGTCAAGACCAGCCAATTGAAGAAGCTGAAGAAAAATTTAAAATTTCTGTGTTTAACGCAATTTTAGACACTGCCATATCCTCCCTGGAACGACGATTCGAACAACTGAGAGAACATCACTCAAAGTTTGGCTTCATGTACATGTTCACAAAGATGTCCAAGACAGACCTAAGTAAGCACAGCAAAGATCTCGAACTTGAACTGACTGATGGAGAAGACCGCGACATTGATGGATTCATGCTTGCTGAGGAAATGGAAGCCCTGAAACCAATTCTTCCAGAAGATATACAAAGTGATCCACTGAAGATATTGGGCTTCACCAATTTGAACAATCATTCTGTGGATTTCCCGAATTTCACGACTGCATTGCGAATACTACTGACTATTCCAGTTACTGTTGCATCTGGGGAAAGAAGTTTCTCAAAGTTGAAATTAATAAAAACGTATTTACGGTCGACGATGCTGCAGGATCGACTCAGTAATCTGGCGATCCTCTCCATTGAAAACGACATCGCGAGAAACTGTAACTATACAGACCTCATTGCCGAATTTGCCACTATGAAAGCCAGAATGGTTTCCTTGTAATCACATCGAAAATAAATTATATTTGTTGTTGAATCATTGTTCTTTTCTTTTAGTAAGTATGCACCCACTATGGGTAGGTAACTTTAACCTGAGGGCCCCACTTTAAAAATTTCGAATTGGGCCTCGCATTTGCTAGGGCCACCCTGCCCTTGGCCCCCTCTTGCTTGCATAAACAATAATTACTATTGTCATTATTTGGTCCATTGTTGCTATGGTCGGTGTATCTATAAAAAATAATGTAAAAGATAATAAATAATTTAATAATAAGAATGCGAGTATACTGTATTATTAATTGATTAATAATAATTGATTGACTCATGACAATTAATTAATTATTGATAAATAATTAATGATAATAATACGAGTATGTTGTCTTTATTTCCGCAACTGTGGCTATAGTTGGTATATTTATCGTTGTTATCGTTACTTCGTTGCTGTCCTACTTGCTGAAATTTTAGAGTTGGAATACACCTGGAATGCTGCGTTCACTTCTGGTCCCTGTATTTACGACAGGTCATAGACAGAATGGAGAGAATGCAGCGATGGATTACTGAAATGATTCCTAGAATTAGAAACAAATCATCCACTGCCCATTTAGAAACGTTAAACTTATTCTCACTTGCAAAAAGGCGTATTCGAAGAGATTTAATTCAGGTGTTTAAAATGATTAAAGGTTTTGATAATGTCGACGCCGAAAAATATTTCACCTTCAGAAATGCGGGTAGAACTCGCGGTTATGGTTTCAAATTAGTGGGTAAACATTTTCATTCAAATGAAGGTAAACATTTTTTCTTCAGTCGTATAGTTAATTTGTGGAATGGATTACCAGCCAGAGTAGTTCAAAGTAATTCGATCGAGTCCTATGAAAGGAGACTAGATGTTTATCTTGCCTTAAACCCCCGAGTTAGAAGCATTTGTTATCGCGTAGAAATATTGTAGAATTTTCACTGAGATTCTCTCCTCTTTACTTTAAAATTTTTACTTTATCTTTAAATTTCTTTCCTTCCTTTCAACTTCTCTTCTTTGCTTTGCTTTAAAACTCTTAGCTTCATCTTTTAACGTTCATTCTTAAACAGACAGCCTCGTAGGGACCAGCCTGTCTGTTGCTGTTTAGTGTCCTTTGTATTCCTTTGAAAATTTACATAGGAAGAAAGAACAAAGTTGTTTTCTCACAAATATAACAATAAATAATGACACTTATAACGAACCATTAGATATAGCCAATCATCTAAATAAGTACGTTGCTACCATAGGAAAAAATACAGCTGATCTCATTGCGCCCTCGATACGCAGCTACGAAAAATATCTTGATAATCCCCTAGCTCTTATTTTCTTCTTCTCTTCTATCTCTTCCAGAGATGTCAAAACGGCTATTTCAAACTCTATAAAACAAATCACATCACGTCGATTTTATTCCAAACGCAGTCTTTAAATACTGCCCAGGTACTTTATCTCTACTTTTGTCAATATTATTCAACTCATCTCTCCCTCTCCAGCATGGTATTTTCCCTGACGTACTTAAAAAGGTACGAGTTTGTCCAATATTCAAATCAGGAGACAAATCACTACCTTCGAATTATCGACCTATATCCATTTTACCTACATTAGGAAAAATATTTTAAAACTTGTGTTACACGCAGCTCTCAAAATATTTCGAGGAAATATTCTCGTATTGAAGTATCAATTTGGTTTTAGGGAGGGCCATAAAACAAGCGACGTGATTTCAGCCGGATGTAAAAATTTTAATAATAAAGAGTCTTCCGTTCTCTTGCTCATGGACCTGTCAAAAGCTTTGATACACCTCCCACGACATATTTATAAATTATCTCATTATGGCATAAATAACGTTGCTTTAAATCATACCTATACAACAGAAGCCAATACATCAAACATAATAACATCATCAACAAATTAAAAATTACAAATGGAGTTTCACAAGGAAGCATTTTTGGGCCCCTATTCTTTCTGATCTACATAAATGGCTTTCACAACGGATCTTTTCGGTTTGACGGCCTGTAATATTTTTTAACATTACTTGTTTTTTATTGTCTAGTTTTAATCGAGGATTTCAAAAATAACATTCATGTTTTAGAGAAACAAATAGTGAGGCAGTTATATGCAATATGTGAATGACACCTCTCTGATATACTCAAACAGCGATCTCGCATCCCTCAACGAAATAGTAAATAGAGACATCGTAAGAGTATGCGACTGGCTGAAAGCCAATAAATTATTCTTAAATAAAAACAAAACAAACTTCCTGCTAATCACAAAACAGAAATTAATACCAGACTTCAATATTATTGTCGATTTGCACTTGATATTGCGTGTTACTGAAGGGAAATTATTATGAGTTGCATGTGATGACAAACTATCCTTTCGTCGACATATTGAAAATATAAATCATAAACTATCGAAATTCTCGTTTATATTAACAAAATTAAATTTTCTCCCCACAAATACGTTTAAAAACGCTATACTTGTCACTAGTTTATCCATATCTCACATACAATACTACCGCATATAGGAGTGCGTGTGATTACATCATCATCATCATCATCATTAAACAGTATGTTTGTCATCCAAAAACGAGCAATAAGGTTATTATCTGATGCTGACTTCCATGATCATTCTAGTGCATTATTTAAAGAGTTAAAACTACTAAAGTTCAAAGATGTAATCAAACTGGCACATTTTATTTTTATTTATACGTATAAGAACAAAATCATTAACTTACAACTCCTTTCTTTCTCCTTGCTAAAATTCTCATTATCCTCTCTCCTCTCACTTTGCACCACACCTCGTATTTCATTATTCTTCTTAGTAAGCGTCTAATAAAACTATATGTCCTAGTCTGTAAGTTCCTTACAGTTTTAAATTGGTTTCATTATTCGTTGTATTTAGCTCCTAATATAAGTATGTGGCCTAGTCTGTACTGTAAGTTCTCTTTTGTCTTTTAAGTCTATTATAAAAAATTATAAAGATCTTGTAATCCTACATATCTATTATATAATTATTATAATTATACCTAATTAGTAGATTTCGACCTGTAAAGCGTTCACGTTTGCTAAAGGCAGTTTACTACTGTACGCAGCATTTGTATTTAATAATGAAATTATGCTCATTTATGAAAATTGTCCATATATATATATTTGTAAATAAATAAATAAAAAATAAATAAAATATTTATATCAAATATTCTTCACAGTAAAACAGAAAGGAGACAATACAGTTAAAAGAAATTATCCTTACAACATACTTACATTTTTTTAAAAATCCAATAAGTTTCCAACTGAAGTCAGTTCCATTGTAACTACATTCAAATCTGAAGCAGAGCTTTCGAATAACTTTTCCCATTTTGTAATTTTTCCCGTTGAATACGCAACCTGTTAGATAATATATGGGGAAATAAAGCCACAGTAAGAAGTGGATTCATTAGAGCACTGGTTTCCCAACGGGGTCGGTACCAAAACCCAGTGGGCGTTTGCAAAGTTTAGGGGAGAGTTGAGAGTAAGGGGGAACGCTGGGAGAAAGGATTGAATGACATACCCACTTACGAGTAAGTATTAACTCCATCATAGCAATTGTAATTGAATGTAAAATCAGATTATTAGATCAATAAATATCAATGTATTCATTGTACTGTATATCGTGATTAGTTTTCAATACAGTTACATTCATCATCATCGTATTGGAGGTGGAGTCTTTCACCTAACTCCGGGGGGGGGGGTATTATTATAGTTTCAACCACAACTCATTTTGAAAAATAAAATTAGGTTTTCCGGTGGTTTCTGATGTGTTTCATCCGAAAATGACATTCATTTCCGTCGCAAATTACTCGTTTTTGTGAAATCGGGTTTTTTTGGGGGGGGGGGGGGTTAAAACGAGTGATTTGCGACGGAAATGACCCACCTCACCTCAGTTTCCAATAAAAATTATTGTAATGAGTAAAAATAATAAATAAAACCTTTCCTTTAAGTAAAAAAAATTTCGGTCGATCATATTTATGGAGATATTTGCTTCTGAAATTTTAATTAACGATATCCATTTGACGTGACGTCACGTCAAATGCGACTTTTTTTCATAAAATATTTTTCCTGATTGGGCTATTTTTTTCACTACTCTTCGACTTAATTAGTTGGTTGGTTTTTGTTCTGGCTATTTTTTTTTTCTAATTGGATTCAGTTTGGTCGTGTTTGTAATAGAATTATGACGTGCTGTTCGTGTGGTTTCAACTTTGAGAACTTGATTCGTCATGTGCCCTAGATGAAGACTAAAAAAGTGCATAACTTAACATGTTATTACATTATCATTTGTATAATTTAGGTCTCGGGGCTACGGTGGCGGAACCCCCGTAAAGATCGCGCATCACAAATTGATCGGTATAGGGTTCCTAGGTTTTCCATTGGTTTCTGATGTGATTCATCTGAAAATGACATTCATTTCCGTCGCAAATCACTCGTTTTTGATCCCCCTCACCCAAAACCCCGATTTCCCACGCATTCCCCCATATTGTAGGGAGGGGGGGGAATCACAAAACGAGTAATTTGCGACAGAAATGAATGTCATTTTCGGATGAATCACATCAGAAACCACCGGAAAACCTAATTTTTATTTTTCAAAACGAGTTGTAGTTGAAACTATAAATTTACCATCCGGGGAACAGCCATAAAGGCTGTCTTCCGAAGGAGTTTCCGACCGAAACTCCATCATCCTATTGTTTGTCAAGTTATATATATATATATATAATATATATATATATATATATATATATACTGTGCAAAAAGATTAGGACACCTCATTTACTTTTGTACTTTTCAGATTTACTGTGATGTTAATTTATGAACATTTCTTTAGATTAATCATTTTGAACTATATATCATTGGAAAGGAAATTTTGTGGGCTTTTAATGATATGTAGTTCAAAATGATTAATCTAAAGAAATGTTCATAAATTAACATTACAGTAAATCTGAAAGTACAAAAGTAAATGAGGTGTCCTAATCTTTTTGCACAGCATTATATATATATATATTAGTGATGTAGGTCACATCCGCATCCGCATAACATCCGCACATTTTCTCGCATCCGCATCCGCACTTTGGACTGCGGATGTCGTGCGGATGTGGACCGTTGAGATAAAACGTCATTAATAAGCGGAAATTATCAAATTCTACTATATTAATAGAACTAGTTCATTGTGCGCAAAAGTGATGCAAGCGACAAGACGAGAGGCTGTTCTTGTATGAAGTTACTCTCTTGCAACCTACTTAGATCCACGTTACAAAGCTAAGTATTTTCACCTAGTACATTAGAACGAGTTAAATCATCACTTGGCAAAGCAGTTGAAGAGCTTCAATCTCTTGAATCTGTCGCTTCGCCACCACCAAAAGAATAAAAGTTTCAGTGACAGAACCAACACCTTCAACAAGCAAATCTATCACAGAATCTGTCTCTCAGTTTCTTGAGTCAAGCAGCAATGACGAGACCTACGCGATGTCAAAAGATGTAGTAAAATGATCGAGAGCTATCACCAAGAAAACGCCTGGCTGCATGTGACAATCCTATTAGTTGGTGGAAAAATACGCAGAATATCTATCCATACTTGAGTAAACTTGCAAGGAAACATTTAGCCTGTCCTCCAACAAACGTACCAAGCGAGAGATTATTTAGCAGTGCTGGATTAATATATGATGAAAAGAGAAACAGACTGGCAGCAGAAAAGGCAGAAAAGGCAGAAAAATTAATGTTCCTTAAGCATAACCTTCCTATAATTAAGTTTGAACATTAAACGATGAACATCTTAGTTTACTTTATTTTAATTACTCATTTATAAATATGCCTAATAAAACTTTAACTTAATATAAATAGTTATCAAGCTAATTAAAGATCTCTTTCTATAAGGGTGGAGGTTGGGGAAAGAGGTCGGTGGGGTGCATTTGAGTTGGGTTCACGTCCCGCATCCTGGTAACACAATTATGGTTTCTAATTGTGGCTGAAACTCAACAAAATATAACGAATTTATTTGCAGACGAATTCACTAATTGATTTCTATATTAGTTAGATGCTTGATATTATTTTATATGTTCAGAGAAAAGTACAGCAATTATTGTACAATTAATCAATTATACTACATTATAGCTACACTCTCTCTATATAATAACTTATTATGTATACGTTAAACACAACAAATCTCGAATATATCCTAAAAAATAACGAAACTGTAGACATCCGCATCCGCATCCGCGGATGTTGAAATCAAACATCCTCATCCGCATCCGCATCCGCGGATGTGAAAAAAATGACATCCGCTACATCACTAATATATATATATATATATATATATTGTTTGTTAAAAGGGGGAATTGGCTTCAGAAAGGTTGGGAATTACTTCATTAAAAGCACACGCTTTCGTCCTATTCTGATCTCTTCATCAGGTGTGAATGAGAAGAAAAAGGATAGGAGACTGTCAGTTTATAAGAAGGGGGAAGAGCGGAAGTGAGGAAAGGAGATTAGGAAAAAAGTGAGATAAAAAGATTAAGGAAGACCAACGATATAAAATAAACTAAATAAAATGTAAATTCGATTTGTAAACATGTAAAAATGGAAATGAAAATGAGTAAAGCAAAATAACGTAAAAAATTTCCAATTGAAATTGATTGTTGAAAAGACAGTACAGGTTTATACAAATCCTTGCTTTTACGTTTTACAAACTCTAAATTTACTCTTCATTTGTCATCTAGAAGCGAATAATTCAGTACATCTTTAATTTGTAACATTTCTAATGTAAGGTTGAATGTTGCGACGGCAGAAAATAACATTTTCGGTAAAACATTAATTTTAAATGCATAGAAAGTAAATTTTAAAAATGTTTTTACTTTTCTAGACATGTGATAACGTCATATCGTATGTCTGAATTAGCTGAATCGTAGCAGAGCCAGTGCGAATCATTCTCCCAAACTGTCGTTCTCGCCTCTGGACAGGATTTTTAAACTTTGCGTAGAAGGAAACAGAGATCATATTACGGAAGATTTAAGCTTTTTTGATGAAGGAAGGGTACATTTGTTGTTATAAATGTGTTGGTTATCCCAAAATAACAACTAAATTTTTTTTTTTTTAAGAATTCTGGAATCACTGTATATTTATAAGTTTAAAGCAAATATAAATGATTACACCAGTACTGGAGGTAAATATCACGAAATGAATCTAGTTTTCTTTTGAAGATTTCAATTTTGACACCTGTGATGTTCATGAGGTCTTTCAGAAGCTGGTTAAAAAGTCTTGGTCCCCCGACAACCAAGTTATTTTCATTCAGTGTTGAGGGTGTCTTTTGTCGGGCCTTTAGTTTGGGAACACTACACATTCTGCCTTTCCTATTTTCCAATGTTGTTTGAATGGTTATTGGGTTCAGTTTGAGGTTTGGTATCAGTTTTTCGATCATTTTCCATATGTAAATTATGGTGTATCTCTCTTTTCTTCTTTCCAGCAAATACAACTTTAAACTACGTAGTCTTTCCCAGTGGTTGAGTTATTTCACTTATTTGAGTTTTTGGCTGTGAAATTTCGTTAGATTTCTTCTAGTTTATTAATTATTTCGGTTTTTGTATCTGAACGTCAAAACTGAGCACTATTCAAGTTTTGGTACGAATCAGTGTTTTCAGCAGGGGAATCATTATATTCTCACCCTTTCTTTTGTTGTTCTCGTAACTCTTTTTTGCTTTGTTTATCATTATCTGTTTTGGTGTTTCAAATTTGCATCACCGGTCATTATTATCTCTACATCTTTTGCTCTCTTGCTTCCACCTCTTCTGCATTGCCAATTTTCTGTTGATCTTTGTATATTCAGGAAGAGATGTTACTATACTGTTGTCGTCTACTTAACTGCCTAATAGACAGTGTCTATGTCTGTCAGCATGATGATGAATAGGAGCGGTGTTAATACTGTTCCTTGTAGAATTAAGATGCGTACTTCCGATTCTGATCATGGATTTTTACGACTTGCTGCCGTTCCCTGAGGAAGTTGTAGATTATTACCCACTTTGCCTGTTATTCCCATGTATTTCATTTTATGTGCAATTATGTCATGATCATATTTATCGAATGCTTTAGCAAAATGTGTATATATTACAAACGTAGTTATCATTGCTCTCAAGTGCGACTATAATAATGTTATAGTATTCTATTAGTTGTGATAGGTACGATCTTCCTGATCGGAATCCGTGCTTGTTCTCAATGAATCTTGTAGCTCCAAAAGTCATATTTTTCTTCCCGACTATTCGTTAAATATTTTAGCGAGATGTGATGTCAGTGGCGCCGGTCTATAGTTCTTTGCTTGACACCTGTCCCCCCCCCCCCGTTTATATATACGAAAAATGTTCGTTCTTTTTAGTATGCTCGGTATTTCCCCCGTGTCCAGGGATCTCTATATCCAAGAAAGGGGTGTAGTTATTTCGTTCTTACAGTTTTTAATCAACAAGGCATTCCATTTGTCCGGCCGCAGCTGAATGTAATTTCACTTGTCCAATAGCTTTCGTTATATCTTCTGCAGTAAATTCAAAATCAGTTATACATTCTCCATTTAATTCCTCTTCAAAAAAAGTATTTCTTTTCAGGTGTTGCTTTGTCACCTTTGGGGTACTCCGAGGGCCACTCAATATATTTTGCCCCACCTTTTTTTTTCTTTACAAGTTTCCTTGGAAGTTCCAGAAATTTGTACACAAGTAGTTACATACCTTTTTTACAAGTTTTTATTTTTCCACATAGTCCCATCCTTTTGTACAGCTTTTCTCCACCTCGAAACAAGGGCCTTTATTCCTTGCTGGAAAAAGTCCGCTGGTTCCGCTGGAGCCACCTCTTAACCTCCTCAACAACCTCATCGTCACTCTGAAACTTTCTTCCACGAATAGCATCCTTCATTGGCCCCAAACAAATGGAAGTCTGAAGGTGCCAGATCCGGGCTGTATGGAGGGTGGGGTAACACAGTCAAGCGCATTTTTGTGATGGCCTCTCTTGTTTGCAAACTGTTGAGTGGTCTTGCGTTATCGTGCAAAAGAAGGACGTCTTCCAGTTTTCTCTCTGGTCAAACTCGCTTTATACGTCTCTGGAGTCTCTGTAGGGTAGCAATATATGCCTCTGAGTGATTGTTTGTCCTTTCTTCATAAACTTTCCTGCAGAGGGAGCCATTTGAACTTTTTCTTGCGTGGGGATCTGCGTGATGCCACTCCATGGATTGACGTTTTGTTTCAGGTTCAAAGTGGTGTACCCAAGTCTCATCCCCAGTCACAGTTTGTGAAAGGAAAGTCATCCCCTTCTGTCTCATATCGAACCAACGACTCAGAAGCAATTTCTTTCTTTGGGTTTTGTGATCTTCAGTCAGTTGGCGAGGAACAAACCGTGAACACACTTTTGAGTATCCAGTTGCTGAATTATCGTATTCACACTTCCTTCACTAATTCCTAGCTCCAGTGATAGCTCCTTGTATGTGACGTGCCGATTTGATCGAATGATGCTGTTAGCACGTTACTCGGTGTGAGATGTCACAGCCGATGCCCGGCGACCGCTGCTGGCTCATCATCGAAGCTGGCTCTCCCTCTCTCCGATGATCTCACACGTTTAGACCAACGTCCAACTGTGTTTCGATCAACAACAGCATCTCCGTAAACGTTTTGTGACGTTTGTGATATTTCCAACTGTTTCCTTCTCTGCGGTTAAGAACTCGATAACAGCTCTCTGTTTACGACGCACATCACTGTCAGACGCCATTTTCGAAACTGCGTTAACCGTCGGTTTTATACAGGGTGTTAAATCAGTTTTATACAAGGAGGGGGTTCAAACTGGAAAAATCTGGTATGTGAACGCAAAAGTTCAAACTTACGGCACGAAGACATTTCAGCCCATGGCCTATTTTTAGCTAAGAAAAAATGGTTGGGCAAAATATATTGAGTGGCCCTAGTAAAAGCTGATTCATATTGAGCTCCCCAATATCTCATACTTTTTTTTGGATCGTCAGTTAGCTCATTTTTTTCCTTAACTCTATATAGACAACTGTTACAAATTTCTAACCTTTCATATGCATGCATTTATAACTTTACCCTCCAGAAAATTCTGTCCATACAGGGTTCATAGTGCGATAGTGGCCGGGTTTTTGTTTTTCTTTTTCGCGAAGCTATAGGAGTACGAGTATTTTGGGTTATCCTTTATTGCTTTCACCTCATCTTCTTCCCTCTCTGAATTGCCCATAATTAGGGTTTGTATTTCTGTCTATATTTTCCAATTTTACTTGTATAATTTTCCTGGTGTTGTTATACGTGCAATTTATTAACTTCGAAGCTGCTATCCTTTTTGCGGAATAGTGTTCACTTTTGCCTCTCGAAATAATTAGTTCCTCTTTCCCTTTGGTTGTACAGGGTGGGGCACGGGAACCAAATGTTTTTGGAATAATCAGGAAAATGATATTTATTTTTGTAAAGAAAATATTGGTAGAACAACATTCGTAAGAACATAGCATTTCATGTCATAATAATCATGTACCGAAAATTATATCTGGCATATGATGTCCTTGGCCGTCGACGCATTGTTGAAGGCGTTTACGAAAATTGGCCTCCACTCTTCCCAGCAGGTCTCTGTTGATTTGGATGATTTGTTGACGGATCGCTTCCTTCAATGCATCTAATGTACGGGGCTTGTCCTCGTAGACACGTGACTTGAGGTACCCCCATAGAAAGAAGTCACATGTGGACAAGTCAGGGGACCGAGGGGGCCATGCAATGTCACCAAATCTCGAAATGAGATGGTTGGGAAACAGGGGGCGAAGAACAGCCATTGACGCTCTGGCGGTGTGTGGCGTGGCCCCATCTTGCTGAAACCACAAATGTCGACGAGCAATACGCCTTCTTCGTAACTCAGGGATGAAAAAGGTGTTCACCATCTCAATGTAACGCCCAGATGTTATGACAACGGTAACCCCATTTTGTTCGAAGAAATAGGGACCGATGACGCCAAACTTTCCCACCGCGCACCAAACTGTAACCTTAGGGCTATGCAGCGGTTTTTCATGGAGTTGTCGCGGATTTTCAGCAGCCCAATACCGACAGTTTTGATTGTTGACGGCCCCATTAAGGTGGAAATGGGCTTCATCACTCATTACCACCATCATGTTTTCATTCTGCTCATAAAGTGCAAGCATTTCCTGTGCAAAATTCAGTCGTTGGGGGCAATCGTTTACATTCAATTCCTGCACCATCGCTAACTTGTATGGGTGAAAATGTAATTCTTCATGCAAAATCCGTCTAACAGTACGATTGCTGATTCCGAGTGCAGCTGAATGTCTCCGAGCAGAGCGGCCTGGGCTTTGCAACATCGCTTGTCTGACCCTTTCAACGTTCTCTGGAGTACGCACAGTGCGTTGCGGCCCCTTCGGTTTTGTTTTCATTATTGAGCCTCCTGTTCGAAGATTGTTAACCCAACGTAAGATTGTGTCACGAGCGGGAACAGTCATTTCGATGAATGTTGAATCTGCGGCGAAACGCACGCTGAACTGCTGTCACTGACTCGCCACTCCTAACAAAATGATCATACGCGAACATGCGGTGTTCTAACGTCCACTGCTCCATGATGGCACCTGAAAGATAAAGGTGAGTGTTAGTTAAAGTTAAATGCTATGAACCCAGGAATGGAATGCTACCTACCGCACGCCCCTCCCATTCCTAATGGCCGATTACTAGCTATTCAAAAAACACTTGATTCCCGTGCCCCACCCGTTACTTTCGGAACACATTTTTCTAAGATTTCCAGCGTCTTTTTTTCCCTATGTTTATTAACATTTCTTCGGTTGTTTTATTTCCTAAGACTGTTTTCCACTCTATTTGTGCCATATAGGATCTGATTTCTTCCCAATTTATAGTCTATGAGTTTGGGTTACATATCTCAAATTTGCTTCTTTCTTCAGTAAGAGTATTTATTTTCAGTGTTTTCGCCATATTTGTTGATACCTCAATAATGTTGTGGTCTGAGATATTTGTTGGTGTTATTTTTGTATCATTGATTTAGTTGTTGTTGTTGTTGTTGTTGTTGTTGGTTAGCCGATCAGCCCACTCTGGTCGATCAAGCCGGCGGTACGCAGGTAACCGATCGCCCTCTCCGGAGTGGACCAGAGGTTCAGCGCACTAGTGATGTTGTGTTGTGTTCTATGTTGTGCTAGAGTGGTACAGTCTGTCATAATGTATTCAATTGTTTGTGGTGTGTTCTGGCACAGGTGGCAGGTGTCGTCTGTGGAGTTGTCTAGTCTGTGTTTATATGTCTGTAAGTTGGGGTGATCTCCACATCGGAATCGTGCAAAGTTAACTCGATCCGATCTGCTCAGGCTGGTCTCTGACCTGTTAATGGGTGGCGGCTTCGCACCTAGGATCGTATTCGGACCAAGTCGTGTCATTGCTTTGTGGGTTAGGTCTTAGGTGTGTGTGTGTGTGTGTGTGTGTGTGTGTGTGTGTGTGTGTGTGTGTGTGTGTGTGTGTTTTCTGTACTGTGTGATGTCTGTGGGGCGTGATATGGAGTGGAGTATTTGATTATAATGTCTCTCTGGTGTTACCTTAATGGTGCGAGGTGTCGGTGCATGATTGTACATGTAGTGGCAAGGGTGTCGTGGGTTAGTTGTCGTTGCTAACAAGAATTGTGTTTTTCTCATGTCTAAATGTTCCCTAACTTTCAGTATTTTTGTTTTTGTGTGCGGGTGTTCTATTGGTGTTGTTTGAGTGCATCCTGTAATGATACGAAGTGCATGGGCTAGCATACTCCATAACTGGGCCAATATATTGTTTGTATATGAGTGATGTTGTTTCCTGCTGGTGTCCAAAGTTTGTGCCTGTTCGTACCCTAAGCGTGTTAAGTCTTGACGTACATTTGTTTTTAATGTCCTGAATGTGGTTTGCAAAAGATAATGATGTGTTGTATGTGACCCCAAGTATTTTGATCCTGTGAGTGTGTGGAATGTTGGTGTTGTTTAGTGTAAGCTGTGGAGTTATCTGGTGTTCTTTTGTGTTGCTTGTAAGCAAGGTGATGGTTGATTTTGTGGGCGCTACTTTGAGTCTATTGTGTGTGAGCCAGTCTTGTATGCTGTTTATGTATATTTGTAGGTTATTTGTAGCGGTGTCGATGTTGTTGTGGGTGGATGTTAGAGTGATGTCATCTGCATATGATGATAAGGTAAGCTTGTTATCTATGGGTGTTGGAATGTCATGCATGTATAAGTTGAACAGTGTTGGTGAGAGAACAGAGCCTCGAGGAACCCCGTTCGGAAAAAGCTTGTGTTTGGATGACTTGCCATTAAATGTGACATGTGAGTATCTTCCTGAAATATAGTTGCTCAGCCACCTTTTGGTGTTATTGTGCATGTTTGTGTTGATGGAACAAGGAACTCTTCTGGGAAATTACATCCACTATAGTTCATCCACTAAGTTACATCCACTAAGCTGGATCCTATCTGCTTTGCAGATAGCTGGTGAGGGAAGCTATATTTTGGGGCCTCTTTGCGAGTAACCCGGTGCCCACGTTGGGCTTTCCATCATGAAAAAGAAAAAACTATAGTATTTGTCATTTATCATTACTTAGTCGAACTATAGTGGATGTAATTTCCCAGAAGAGTTCCCTGTTCCATGCACGGTCTGTGTTTAACATATATATATATATATATATATATATATTATATATATAATATTAATTCAAACGTTTCATTAAAGACCAAGGCATAATTAGCATTAATGAGTTCCTTTTTAGCTTTTTCCAATCTTTGAACATATGTTCTTTGTTCTTCAGAAAGCTTGAAAAGTAGATTGCCAATTATTATTTTCACTTTATTTTCAAAAGTTATACACGTGAGCTTTCGCCCTCCTAAAGGTATCATCAGACTAAAATAGTCAAATTTAAATCTAAACTCCTAAAACTTTCAAAATTTCAAAATTTCATTGCTAAAAAGTAAAAAAAAAAAAAACTTAAAATCTGAAAAAATTCAAAATCCAATTTAAGAAATTTAAAACCCACAAATCCAAAGCGAAAAAAAATCTCAACTTTTTTAATACGCAAGTATAATTTACACAAAGACACTAAATAGTCAAATTTAAAATCCTAAAAATTAAAAAAAAATTAAAAATTTTAAAAATCCTAAAAGGTTTTAAATACATAAGTATAAATTACACAAAGAGACTAAATATGAAATGAAGGAGACAAATTCGCATTCCAAATGCTGGAAGAAGACTGGAAGATGTAAAATGGGTACGTGAGGTCAACAACTTGGGACCCCACCTGCTGTCATCGTTATCGATTGGAGGGTCTGTCTATGACCTTCAATCTTTCAAATTCAGTGTCCAGGCATCTCGAAAACCTTGGACCTTGATTTTGACTCTCTTCTTCCTTTATGGTGGAGGGGGGGAGGGGGGGGGGAGTGTAAGTAATGGTAAATGGCAAATACTAAAGTTTTTCTTTTTCATAATGGAAGCACAACGTGGGCAACGGGTCACTAGCAAAGAGCCCCCAAAATATAGCTTCCCTTACCAGTTATCTGCTAAGCAGATAGGACCCAGCTTTGGGATAGGGTCTAGGGTTTAAAGCTAGCCTAGACAACCAAATTCAGAACCTCAGTATCTGCAAGAAATTCTGACTCGGAGTCACGGGCACTAACCATTATTCTCTAACATGATAAAATTTAATCCAACCTTTTGAGTCAGATTCGAATTCTAGTGGGAGGGAAGTTATACCCTGGTTTAGCTTCCACCCGAATTGTTCATTTTGACGAAGGTCAAGCTTGTCACTCCACCTTAGACCTACAGTTTAACGTGGAATCCGAACTACGCCCGACCAGCAGCCCAGCGTCTTAACCACTAGGCTACCCAGGGTACCCATTTATCTACTAGCCACTTTCTTCATTGTGTGAAAGGATGAACAGTTGGGTTTTGCTGCGCTTTGTCTGCCGTCACCGGGTCTCGATCCCGGGGCCTATAGATTCGTAGTCAGCGACGCTAACCACTACACCACCATATATATATATATATATATATATAGACAGAGAGAGAGAGAGAGACTTAACATTTGAATAGAAATCACTAAAATCAAAATGTGTAAATCCTAAATAAAATCCAACCTTAAAACGAGATTTCAAATTACTCACATCCAAAAACCAAACTTAAAAATATTGGCAGTAGAAAGATCAACAAGAAAATTTTCATCGTTCTTATAAATGAAATTAATTATTATTAAATATTATAAATAAAATTAGTTTTTATGGTTTAAAGTCTTCTCGTGACTCGTGAAATCACAAATGAACAAAGTAAAAAAATAACGAACTAAATCTTTGCTCCCAACATCAACGTCAACTATTCACTTCACCGAGAGGACATTAATGGGATGTCGCAACAAAGCTTTGACTTTTTACGAGTCAAATAAATATGCGATGGTTTTTTTTTCCATCCCACGAACGCGTTTTAGCTTCAAAGGTAAAATTGAGGAAGTGTAAATAAGTATTGCGTGAATTGGCGCATAGAAATTTTCGTTCATATTGAGTTTAAAATGTGGTGTTTAGAAAAGTCATATGAAGGTTATTTCCGCTGTTCAACATTAATTTTTTGCGATGTATATATACAGCCGGTTGAATAAGTCCTGTCCTCCTTGCGCTTATAAAAGGAACATGAAAGACAAAAAGTGCAGCAATTTAAATTCATAACCGACGACCAGTTACCATGGAAACTAATATATGCATTTTGAAGGAAACCATTCATTTGGATTATAAGAAATAATGCATGTTATTATTATAACCTAGCAATCCTCTTTAACTAAAAGACCATAAGTTGTTACAGTGTATTTATTCTTTCTTAAATTATTCTCCCAACTGAAAAGTTTCCTTCGAAAAGCATATACTGGTTTTTATGGTAACTGAGAGTCGTTGCTGAACTTAAATCTTTGAAAGCGTTGCGTTTCTGCCTTTCTCGGTATTTTATGGGCGTACGGGAAACAGTATATATATATATATATATATATATATATATATATATATATATCAAAGCCATCGACAGTCGGTACCAACCGTCCCTTTAGTAGTCCACCACAATCCGCAATTAGAAACCATAGAAATGAAAACAACCATCCCCTTCACAAAAGTCAGTTCGAAATTCCAACAAGAACCAATAACCTTACAGAACTCCGAATTTTAGAATCTTTGTACATCTATAGAAACAAACCCTCCATTAACAGCAATAGTTCATCTTACAAATTACAGTTCTTCTAACTAACCAACTAACCTACTTTCATACCTTCCAATGTAACTGAACATACAGTTTTCTCTCAGTATCTGCCGAATATGGAGGTTGACGTAATCATTGTGTATTTATCAGTTGAGATAATTTTAATTTAATTTAATTTAATTTTAATGATTTTAATTTTCTTTTGTATTGATTTAATTTTAATTATTTATTCTTATTTTTGTTTTAAGGTTTTAAGATTTATAATTCACTGATGATGACAAAAGACTTGTCGAAACGTCTGAAGTACAAAAAATAAACGAAAATGTTTGCTGTTGTGTTGGTCCTTCTTTTCATATATATATATATATATATATATATATATACACGTGTGTGTGTGTGTGTGATTGAACTCAGAATGGCCCCTTGAAGTTTTATATGATACACACAGACCATGCATGGAACAAGGAACGCTTCTGGGGAAATTAAATCCACTATAGTCCGAATAATTAATATATATATATATATATATATATATATATATATATATATATATTATATATATAGCGGTGTTCAATAACTAAAGTTACGCGTCACATGACCAAAATCAAATCTCATAATGTCGACGTTCAGCGACCTTATGCAAGTATATGAACTTTGAATTTCAAACTACATTTCAGATTTTCAGTGAAAATGACTAACCTAACGTAACCTATCCTAACTGGGCATAATGTAACCTAACCTAATCTAATTTAAACTAACTTTTTAGTATCGACCTTACGCATGTCGACATTGCGCGAATCAACTTCGTTCCGCTACCCGAAGGTCTCATGGTTTATTTTGCGATTCTGTTTACTAATAAAAATATTTATATACAGACGAGTCAAAGGTCTCTCTGGGTACACTACTTCTGTACATAGTCTCCAAATTTGATGAAACATCTGTCCCAACGCGAAGGCGATAAAGTGAAACATGGTGTGCTCTCTTCGCTCAAATGAACAAGACTCACATTTTTAGGATTACGCGAACAAAATCGAATTTCATAATGTCGACATTCGACCTTACACGAGTCGGCCTTATTTCGGATCGATCTTGTGCAGATTGATATTGTTCCACTAATTCTATTTTTACGGTGCTGCCATTGAGTCATTAGTGTCATGTTGGGATAGGTGTTTCATCAGATTTTGAGACTATGCGTAGAAGTCGTGTACTTGACGTCCTTTGACTTGTATTTATAACAAAGTTTTTGTCAATAAATGGAATCGCGCTATAAGCCTCCATACCTTATTTATTGAACACGTCTCATGTGTATATACAGTGTATATCATGACGGTTTGAAATTAGGCGCCGGTAGCTCAGTGGTTATTGTAGCGATGTCATTAGTTCGTTCCAGGCCGCTGGCATCGGATAGAGTTGTGTGTGTGTGTACGCGCGTGCTCGCAATATGATGAGTTTTGGATCATAATTACTTTTGTGTTCTGAAGACTTACATTCTTTGTAATGACATACACGACCATTAGGAGTGATTACGTCTTCAAAGCATGCAAAAATACAGTATCAGGATATATATACCCAGGTGAACCAAAAGTAGGTGGACAGTAGGTTGAATAGGGTTTGTGTTATATTATATTATAACTATGGTGTTCATTATAACTATGGTGTTTGTGTTATATTATATTAAATATTAACTAAATTTATTTAAATTTAATCTTTTTTCTTTTCAGATAGTTCAGAGAACCCATAATGGCAAATAATCTAAATACTGATGCCAGAAAATGGGTGTTAAAAGAGTATTGGAAATCTCAAAATACTGAAACTGTTAGAACAAAATGGGTTGAAACATTTGGTATTCAAGCCCCAAAGAGACAAACCATTTACCGCATTCGTGACAAATTTGATGCCACTGGCTCAATTCTTAATGCCCCAAGAACTGGTCGACCCAAAACAGTTTGCACAGAGGACAATAAGCAACTTGTTGCCGAAGCATTTGTTCACAGTCCCAAAAAGTCCACCAGAAGAGCCTCAGCAGAACTGGACATTTCACAAACCTCTATTATACGAATTCTGAAATCTATTGGGTTGAAAGCTTATCGTCCACGGCTAATTCATGGCTTATTGGAGGATGACCCAGACAGGCAGCTGCAATTTAGTGAGATCATGCTGAACGAAATTGAAGGAAATCCAATAATTTTAGATAACATTGTGTGGACCGATGAGGCTTCTTTCAAATTATCAGGTCATGTTAACCGACATAATTGTGTTTACTGGTATAGTGAGAACATGCATTTAACATTAGAGCAGCAACTAAACTAGCCTGGTGTTACTGTTTGAGGTGGTATTTCAAGTTCTGGTGTTTTAGGACCAATTTTTGTTGATGGAACAGTCACAGGTGATAAGTATCTCGAAATTCTAATGAATGAAGTTGTTCCACACTTACAACAACAGCCTAATTCACATGACCTCTATTTCCAACAAGATGGGGCCCCTCCACATTATTCAAGAGCAGTCCGTGAGTATCTTGATGAAACATTTCCCGAGAAATGGATCGGCCGAAGAGGTCAAATTGAATGGCCTGCACGTTCACCTGACTTTACCCCAATGGATTTTTTCTTTTGGGGAGTACTCAAGGACAAAGTTTATAGTCGAAAACCACGAAGTGTTGGTGATTTGAAAATTACATCAGAGATGCATTTCAAGAAATTAATGCACAAAGAAACTTGTGCAAAAATGTTTGTCGAAGTGTGAAAGGTAGACTTCAAAGCTGCGTAAATTGTGATGGACAGCAATTTGAGCACCTGCGTTGATAAAATTTTCAGTGCTTTTGTATTGTATTGGTATAAGTTAATTTTTTTTTTATTTTGTATTATAGTATACAAAAAAATTAAATATAATTGTATATGTATTCTCAAAATAAACGTTATCATTTACTGTCCACCTACTTTTGGTTCACCCGGTGTATATATATATATATATATATAGACAGATTAAATTAAGGTAAATATGCATTTAGTGTAATTCGTGTGGAAACAATAATTCACAAATAGAATGATTCCATTTCAGTTCTTTTCGTAGAAAATGGTTTTCCATATTTTACTATTTTTCTTTCTGAAAGTTCACTTAGCATATAAAATGATACAAAGGTTCTCATTTTCATACAACTTTCTCTCTTTGACGTAGAGAAGGAAATTCTGTATGTGAACTTTGATTTTATTTGATTTATATTCTATTATTCTTTCTCTTTCACGACTCCATCTTTGATTTAGAAAATATAAAAAAAAACTTTAATATTCTCATACCTTCAACGTCACAAAATTTTATTTTTTGAAAAATGTAAAAATTCACAGAGATTTTTCATGATTTCTTCGGAAAATTTGATTTAAAAAAACTTGATAAATATTTGAACGAAATTGGAAGATGGACCAGTTTATATAATATGAAACCAATTAGAATGTTTTTATAATTGATTTCAAACACGGCTGCCACAACTCTTTTAGAGGGGAAGCCAAGACAGCTGCAGATGGCGAGACTCAGGAGAGATGCGAGATATTTACGAATATATATTGTTTCCTCCCCTTTACCTTCTTCGGGAGGGTACTTAAAAAGTAGTTTGATATTGGAAGCGTAATCCCGCCCACATACAGCGGGCATCCACTGAGCCAGTGCTGGTATGTGGTATATCACACTATCACAGTAAATACCAACATCTGCCCGATGACCGTTTGCTATCTGAGTATATATGTATACCATAGAAAATGTTCATCCTTAGCGATATTTCTCGGTTAACATAAATGCATAAAACGAGTTTCTTCATTTATGCAGTTCTGATGAAATTATTGTGATTTCAAATATTCTTTCTGGACGAAAAATTAATCAGGACTCTTCCATGCAATGATCATTGTACAATTTTAACCCTAGCTCCAATATCCATTCAGGAGTCTTTTCTAAGACTGAATGAAATTGTCTGTCATAAACGAGAACAAAATGAATAAAGTAGGTTTGCGGCTAGATGATTAGTGTCTTTTGCAATTCGAAATGGATGTGTAAGCCACAAATCCATCAGAAAGCGTCAGACATTACGTTTTAACTCCGTACTATTGCAGCAGTGTGAGTATTGTGTTCATTGTTACAGTATAACTTAAATGTATTTATATTATATATTTAAATGTACATAAAGTAACGTCTATAACTTTGGTTTTTCTTCCATCCGAATTGTTCATTCTGACGATGGTCAAGCTTTGTTACTCTACCTTAGACCTACAGTTTAACGTGAAATCCGAAACACGCCCCACCAGCAACTTAACCACTAGGCTATCCAGGGTTCCCATTTATCTACCAACCAATTTTTTTTATTTATTGTGTAGAAGGATGAACAGCTGGGTTTTGCTAAGCGCCGCCTGTCGTCACTGGGTCTCGATCCCGGGGCTGATGGATTCGTAGTCAGCGACGCTAACCACTACACCATCATATATATATATACAGAGAGAGAGAGAGAGAGAGAGAGAGAGAGAAAATGGAAGTAATTTCAAGCGATTTTTATCATGCAATACAAATATTGATTTTTGTTCACTGGCCGAAGGTGAATTCGTTGTTGTAAACTGTAAAAAAAAAATAACTTTATTGGAAAGGTAAAATTAATGGAAACAAACCAGTGACAACAAAAGACTTCCATTTTTCATGTCACATAACTGTTATATCCAATAATAATATCTGACTTTACATGCTTCTACAGTATCTCTTCAAGGGAAGGATAACATCCAGACAGGCTGTGTTCCCACTTTAGGTCACACTGTCGGTTATCATTTAATTTCTCGCAAAATCATTTGCTTTCTTTAGCCACAAATCGTTGTTGCTGGATCTCTCTACAGGGTGACCTAACAAGACTTTCGATATGTGATTGTTATAAAGTCTTTAAGGGGTTTTAAAATTAATACCTTGTTATCCATTTTAGATAGAACGATAATAGCGATGTTTGGGGTTGTTTAACTCCTTTCGTTACGGAGAGGACCTTCGGTTTTACGTGGGATCCGAACCACAGTCGTTACATCATCTGAACGCAGAGGATGGGCATCCACCCAACTACTGGACAACCGAACGTCGATTAATTTCGTTGATCTAACGTGAAGGAGAACTGTGACGTGCCCATGACGTACCCTGAGATAGAACAAAAATAACAAAACGCCATTATTAGTAAATTAATTAATTAATTCATATTTTTCTATTTATAAAATAAAAATGGATCACCTGAAGATCAGGGCCCCCAGCCTTCGTTAGTTACCTATATAAGGCTAACTAACGAAAATATCACGACTTAACCTAACCAATCGTTAGGTCAACTGTACGCCCTTGACGATTGGTTAGGTTAAGTTGTGATATTTTTGTTAGTTAGCCTTATATAGCTAATTAACGAAGGCTGGGGGGCCCTGATCTTCAGGTGATCCACAAAAATATTACAATTTTTGTTGTTACAATAATTTTAAAATAAAAAAAGGTTGTCAACTGGACTACA
The DNA here is from genome assembly GCA_023014485.1 of Bathynomus jamesi. NCBI lineage: Eukaryota > Metazoa > Arthropoda > Malacostraca > Isopoda > Cirolanidae > Bathynomus > Bathynomus jamesi. Next base: position 83,154 of record JAJOZX010009543.1, read on the forward strand.
GTAAAACCTGTATAACTCGGAATCTGGATAAACCGGAATCCTCTATGAGCAGAAAAAAATATACTCAGGAAAACCTCTTACTCGGAACTTGTCCGAGTTGTATAGAGAAAGTCCGAAGTGACCACGTGGTAAACTCCGATACCGTTAGCAGTGTGGCAAAACGACGCCATTTCCTTACATTACCTTAGATTATTCATATGTACACTTCTACATATAATAATTTTTCTCTTTCAGAAACACTGTTTTAGTACATTTTGTTGATTTATACACCTTAAAATAAGGTTTTTAAAATTTTACCTCCATAAGACGGAATCCTCTACTTCTCGGACTACCCTCCTCCAATTAGTCCGAGTTATACAGGTTTTACTAGACTTATTTTATTTGATTTGGCCCTTAAGCTTTACGCTTTACTGGGCTTACTGGGCTCTCAGAAGTAGTTATGATTAATAATATTCATATATAAGTCATAAATAAGAAGTATTGATTAATTTAAAATACATAAATGATATATGGAAATTATACAATGAATAAAATTTGCTCATGAATAAAATTGGGTGGCGATAAAAATGTTTCGCGCTGATTTATATTAATTGATAGTTTAGAAAAATATTTTGTTTGAGAAACTTTTTTATATTTCAACACGAAAAAAAAGACTATTTTTAGACAAGCTATACATAATCATCGGTGACTCAAATGTAAAAATCTAGGCAAAATAAACCGCACAATACCAAACTGTTGTTATACAAACATCTGATTATATTCAAGAACAAAATATTATATCATAGAAAGAAAACTACCTACTCTAAATACCCAACTTTCACATTTGGTATGAAATTGAGTGGAATCACGGCACAAACCGCCTACGTAAGATGTTGCTGGCAATGATGCCAGTGTCGGTCCGAAACACGGAAATTAAGTGGCTGCTACCATAATGCTACCTATATCTACTCTTCATAGTCATTTGTGATTAATGGGTCAAAATGTCGGTTCTAGGAAATTTCGCCGCAAACTTTTCGCCGTAGGAAAATTCGCCGTAAACATTTTCGCCGTAAATTTTCGCCGTAAGACAAATTCGCCGTAAAGGACATTTCGCAGTAAAATTTTTTAAAAATAATCAATGGATGATTATTTAAGAAATTTATTTAACCAAACTATCACGACTTAACCTAACCAATCGTCAATGCCGTACAGTGAGTTTCAAAGTAAGATAAGGAATTTATTTAAGAAATTTATTTAACCAAACTATCACGACTTAATCTAACCAATCGTCATGCCGTACAGTGAGTTTCAAAGTAAGATAAGGAATTTATTTAAGAAATTTATTTAACCAAACTATCACGACTTAACCTAACCAATCGTCAATGCCGTACAGTGAGTTTCAAAGTAAGATAAAGAATTTATTTAAGAAATTTATTTAACCAAACTATTACGACTTAACCTAACCAATCGTCAATGCCGTACAGTATAAAGAATTTTAATTGTGGTAGACTGCTCGAAGCTAGGTAGACCGCACACTTAACCAGCACCGGCTATTATAAGGGTTCAGTTAAACTTTTTTTTTTATTTTTATTTTATTTTATTTACGGCGAAATGTCCTTACGGCGAATTTGTCTTACGGCGAAAATGTTTACGGCGAAAATGTTTACGGCGAATTTTCCTACGGCGAAAATGTTTACGGCGAATTTTCCGGTCACGCAAAATGTCATACACGAGATACGATAGAATATAGACGAATTTTAATTACTCACTTACGTCATCAGTGAGTGAAATGTTAAATCACTGTCAACTCATTAAAGTCATTGTGAAAATATTTCATTTTTATTTGTTTTTTGTTTATATTTCTAAATTTATTTATGAAATAAATATATATTACAAGGATTCCCAACTGTGGCAAGCAAACAATTTATGTTCTTTGTTCAGCTATTTCAAGTGGCTCACGAGAGGTGAATAATAAGGGCAAGATATACACAAAATACACACACACACACACACACACATATATATATATATATATATATCATACATATACTGTACGTACAGTATGTGTGTGTGTGTGTGTGTGTGGAAAGATCACATACACGCGCCTCGGTGGTGTAGTGGTTAGCGTCGCTGACTACGAACCCATCGGCCCTGGGTTCGAGACCCGGTGACGGCAGCCGGCGTGCAGCAAAACCAGCTGTTCATCCTTCCATAAAATAAAGAAAGCGGTTGGTAGATAAATGGGTGGCCAGGTGGTTAAGACGCTGGGCTGCTGGTGGAGCGTGGTTCGGATTCCACGTTAAACTGTAGGTCTAAAGTGGAGCGTAAAGCTTGAGTGAAAAGCTTGACCTTCGTCAGAATGAACAATTCGGGCGGAAGCTAACCAAAGGTTACCAAAGGTACACTCTCTTTCCAAAACAGCTTCTAAGGGGTTACGTGTGCTGTATCGGCACAGGGCTCTTGTTCGCCCCTTTATGGAGTACGCTTCTCATGTGTGGGGTGGCTCAACCCATACAGCCGTACTTGAGTGGGTGGAATCAAAGGTTTTTCGTCTCATCATTTCCCCGCCTCTTACTGACTGTCTTCAATCTCTCCCTCTCTTCGCCGCAATGTTGCCTCACTCTCTCTTTACTATCGCTATTATATCGACACCAAGACCAAAACATCTGAATTCTCTAACTGCATGCTTCCTCCTTTAAGGAGAGCACGCAGCACCAGACTTTCTACACTTTCTCATTCATTTTCTGTCCAACTCTCTAACCCAAATGCAAGGGTTAATCGGTATTTTCAATCTTTCATCTACTCAACCGGTCAACTCTGGAACAATCTTCCTCAATCCATCTTTCCTCCTGTCTATGACCTTCAATCTTTCAAACGCAGAGTGTCTAGGCATCTCGAAAACCCTGGACCTTGATTTTGGCTCTCTTCTTCTTCTATGGGGTTTGCTTTTGCGGGCGTTCACCCTTGGCCCTCCTTCCTGCATAATATATATATATATATATATATATATATATATATATATATATATATATATATATATATATATGATGAATAAAACCACGAAGGAAAGGAAACACAGATGGTGCTCAAGCGTTCCTGAGGATGTCATTAGACGAAAGCGTTTGAGCACCATCTGTGTTTCCTTTCCTTCGTGGTTTTATTCATCATAAATATTTTTCACGTGTTACTTTCGTGAAATAATTTTCATATATATATATATATATATATATATATATATATATGGTCCCCCGCAAGGGGGTTCTAAGCTCGTGCTCTTGAGTGCTCTTTGTGCTCGTTTGTACGTGCTTGTTCCTGGAGGTTTCACGTGCGCCCTCCCGGCCCTAGCACCCAAGGATGATGGGGCTCGACCCTGCAGTCCTTGTCATCCTTGGTCTTTTTCCACTTCGACTGTCCCCTCCACCCTTTCTTTTTCCTCTGTCTTTCCTCTCACTTTTTCTTTGTTTTTCCGCTGAGATATGCCCTTTAAATAGAGGCGAATCGGTTCTTCCCAAACTAAAAAAAAATATATATATATATGTGTGTGTGTGTGTGTGTGTAAAAACAATAATATTTTTTGTATTATTTTACCAGCGTTATGATAATAATAATAATAATAATAATAAATCAGCGATCATGCAAAGGGTTGATCGCCATTCCTAATAACAAAAGAGGATAGATGTGCACATTGCATCTGCACGCACAGGAAGCTTTTATCTCGAGCACCTTTAATTTCCAAACGTACTGGGCGGAAGGACGCTGGATTGAAGTATTATTATTGGTATAATAATAATGATATTATAATTCTTTTCCTCATATATATATATATATATATATATATATATAATATATAATAAAAACCTCACTCTCTATAAGTCATTATTTATATGTTGTGTCCCGACTGGTGTTATGTAATATAAATGTTATTCAACCATACTTATTCATACATCCATGTTCTTTCTTGACCGAAATCCTTTATTAATTTTATGACCTATTACCTATTGTCTACTTATGCCCTATCAGTCTATGGTTACTCGTGTTTATATTACGCACACAACCTATTGTGTGACGAATGATATGTGTGCACTACTTTGTGCAGTCATACATGTCCCTTGACGATCATGATTACGCACATGTAAATACGTCCACATGTATTATTTTTACTTTTTTATTATTTTTTTTTTCACCTCTCGCGAGTTAGTTATTATTGCTGATACGAAGGGTTCGAATTCACAAACAAGCATCTGAATTCGAAACCTTTTCTCTCACTTCTGCTACCAATTTATAACGTTAAGATGTTATGTACCCGGGTAATATACTATATTGTTTCCCTGCCAGGCCACTGGTTATTATCTACTTACGGCACATAGTTATCCACGTTCTCATTACCTGTACTCACTACTTCTACCTAATTGTCATTCAAATTCCGTTGCTTATGTGTTACGTTATCATTAATGTCCGTGTACTTCTAAATGAAAAGTACACCGTATTTTTCTCTGCTTTCCTCATCGCTGGCTAATTAGACTTTCAAATCATGATAATCAACCATTTCTCTAATAATATTAGACATAATTTGGCGTAATTATTGTTGACTATAAATATATAACATTGTTGTTAATCCCCTTTAAATTATAAAACAACGGAGAACTCTCCGTCATTATCTAAATTGTATTACCTATTCAGATTACTTCAGTATTAGGTATGTCAATTAACAAATTGTTAAAATTGTAATTAACGGTAATTAATATACTTAATATAATGTAAATTATGGAGTACTTAATGTACTCGGTACATGTCGGCACCCCGACTTTAGGTCGCCATCCAAAAGTGTATACCTTACAAAAACTAGTATTTTATTTTGTTAACTTTTTGCTTAAATTATGCTTAACGTCCGAATTCTTGAACCCTCCAGCTAAAGCGGGAGCTTGGCCTTCAACTGCACCCCCACAAAATTCGGACTTCTTTGTTTTTTATATTGTAGATGAGATCATTCCTGCCGTAGCCTTTGCCCGAGGAGGCTAAGCCCTCCTCGCTGTAGATTCCTACCTGAGCCCTTGATACCAGAGGTTGCACCTCTCCCGCTCTAAATTCCTGCCCAGGGCCTTTGTTACAAAGGGTTGCTCCCCTCTCATTTTTAATTACTGTTTGAGCTGTTATCGTAAGAGGCTGTAAATTCATTTCCCTCCTTCAGTGCCTCGTCCTGTATATGTAATTTGTAAATAAAACTTATACGAGTGAACGAAAACTTTGATTTAAAAGTGAAGTGTTTCCATTCATCCAGAGCCGGATTTAGACGTGTGGAGGCCCTGGGCAGCCTCCATGTGGAGGCCCCCTACCTTAGGGGAAGACATAATTGAAGTCATCCATAAGATTCATAATATAATTAACATACATACACTTTCAAAACATCGTGCACTCTTGTGTCTGTCCATTCCACTCATTTCTGCAAAAAATTAAAGCCTCGGGTTACTCGGGTATTCCATTATAGTGAGAGTAGGCCTAAAAGAGTAATAAAAACAAAATAATAATCAGTACACAACAAATAGTAATTGGTAAAAGTTTATGTACTACAGTGGTATTGGATGCGCGTGTTTTTTTGTTGATCATCTATCGGGTTTTTCTAGTTTCGGGTTTTTTCTATTTTGATAACGGCTTGTCAATATGTGGAGGCCCCCAAGATGTGGAGGCCCATGGGCAGCTGCCCACTTTGCCCACTCCTAAATCCGGCCCTGCATTCATCCCTTCGGGGGAAAAAAACAAACTTGGTAGAAACTATTTACCGTATTTGTCGGCTTATAAGACGCACTTTTTTTCCTTATAAATACCTTAAAAAATCGCCCTGCGTCTTAGAAGCCGAAAGTGGCAATACAGCACATGCGCAAAACCGTTGATTAATAACAAATAATAAGAGTAATAATCATATTATCTTTCTTTATTGACTTTTGGGTTTTCTTTTTATTGACTTTTACGTATCCATTGTATTAACAATAAATTGCATCAAAAACTTTTTTTCTTGAATTTACCTTTCCAAAATTAAGGTGCGTCTTTCACCGCGCAGCGTCTTGTAAGCCGTCAAATACGGTATGTTGATACTCGGATGCTCCTGACTAAAGCCGAGCTTACCCAACGAGGACCACCTTCGTTGGATTGTCCAAAGTGCATTTACCTTAAAAAGTCGCCAACGGGCAGTGGCTCGTGAAAGTGCGTGACATATATATATATATATATATATTTTTTTTTTCTTTTCCAGATTTACCGCCGATTCGTACCTAAAGAGACGGTACATATCTCGGCGAGGCAGTGAGTGGGTGATGTCACTGTGCTAGGGGCGGTAGACTAGGGGAATGAGTAAGGGTCAGTCGATGGATAATGGGTAGGAGGGGTACGGTTTCAGATACGATGGAGCAGATGGGAGTGAGTAAGGAAGAGGAAAACGGCTTCTGCTGAAAAGTGGGGGCCGTCGGCGAGTATAGATCGTAGGCAGTTGGGTATGGGGTTTTCGGCCGAGAGAGGGAAACACCTGCGACGGAGAGCGGCCAACTTTGAGCATTCCACCAGAAGGTGTAAGACAGTGATAGGGGTATGGCAGGTAGAGCAAAGCGGGGCTGGCGATTTCGCCATAAGGTGTTCGTGGGTGATGCGGGTGTGACCTATGCGGAGACGGGCTAGGATTACTTCTTTATGGCGGGACCGGTGGAATGAAGAAGCCCAGTATCCTATGTGCGGTTTGATCGTGTGGAGTTTGTTTTGTGTGGCCTGGTCCCATTCCCGCTGCCATATGGAGCGGAAGTGGGAGCGGAAAGCCGGGAAGAAGTCGGAGAAGGGGAGGGGTCGGGAGGAGGCCGGCAGCAAGCAGGCCGTCTTCGCTGTGCGGTCCGCCGCCTCGTTACCCTGGATGCCGACATGAGCCGGGACCCAACAGAATGCGATTGTCTTATGTTGGAAGATCGTTAAAGAGTGGAAGGTCTGCTGGATGGTACAGACGAGTGGGTGAGGGGAGTTAAATCTTTCTAGGGAGAGAAGTGCACTTTGGGAATCCGAATAAATGACAAAAGAGCTGGCAGAGTGGGTGCGCACAATATCGAGGGCCTCCGTTATGGCGAAAAGTTCCGCCGAAAAAACGGAGGCCTCGCGGGGCAGGCCGACGCTCGGAGAGCGGCTGGGATAGAATCACCGCTGAGGAGGCCACACCAGCTTCCGAGCGGGAACCACCCGTGTAAATGGCGATTGCGTCCGGGTGTTGGGTTGCGTGTTCGCGGAAAAGTGACCTGTATATCATGGCGCTCGTGGTAGTCTTCGGTAGGGAACACAGATCTTTGCAGAACTTGATAGGGGTTAGGATCCAGGGAGGGTAGATGCTGAATGAAATGGGGATAACTGAGGGGGCGGGCATGTTGAAAAGATCAAGGAAAGAGCGGACCGCTTCAGTGAAGTGCCAGCTCCGTCCCTGAGGTGGTAGTTATAAAACCGCCGTGCCCAGAAGCGAAGAAGGTAGCCTCTGTGCACGGAGGTATGTCCGCATGAGGAGTAGACCCCGTCGGAGGGCGAGAGGGAGATGATCACATTCCACATAGAGGCTGGAGGCTGGGGAGGAGCGGAAAGCACCGGTGGCGAGGCGGAGGCCTCTATTAAGTACCGGGTCCAGGATACGGAGGCGGGCGTTGGAGGCTGAACCATAAACTGCGCTACCATAGTCCAGCTTCGACTGTACTATGGAAGTATAAAGGCGAAGAAGAGAGCGTCGATCTGCACCCCATGTGGTGTGAGAGAGGTGATCCAGGAGAGCGAGGGGGCGTCGAAGGAATTGCTTTAAGTGCTTGAGATGGGGAACCCAATTGAGCCGTCGGTCTAGGGTCATGCCCAGAAAACGCGTGGAGGGTACCACCTCAAGAGGACTGCCATATAATGTAACAGAGGGTAGAGGAAGGGTTGTGGGTCTTCTTCTACTGAAGACCATACACTTGGACTTAGGGATGGAGAGGCGGAAACCCACCGACGTCGCCCACCTCTCCACCCGGTAGATGGCGAGCTGCATTTGCCGCTGAACGACAGACGATTCTCGCCCTGCGAAGTAGATTGCAAGGTCATCCGCGTAGATGGAAGAGCGGATTGTAGGTGGAAGGCATTGAGAGACCGTGTTCATCACGACAGAGAAGCAGAGAACACTGAGGATGCTTCCCTGTGGGACCCCGTCCTCCTGCACAAAGGTGTCAGAGAGGACTGAGCCCACCCGGACTTTAAAGGTCCGAGAAGTAAGGAAGCCCCTGATGAAGGTAGGCATGGCTCCGACAAGGCCCAGATGTCGGAGCTGACCGAGGATCATTGCTCGACGGGTGGTGTCATAGGCCTTCTGGATGTCGAAGAAAACTGACAGTACGAACTGTCTATTGTCGAAGGCATACTGTATGTCTCGGCTGAGAAGCAGGAGGGGATCAGTGGTGGAGCGGAATTGTCTAAAGCCGGACTGGGTAGACGGGAAGGAATTGGTACGTTCAAGGACGAACGATAATCGCGTAGCGACCATTTTTTCGAGGATCTTGCAGGCACAACATGTCAGGGCGATTGGTCTGTAGTTTGTGGGGTCCAGGGGATCTTTGCCGGGCTTGGGGATAGGGATGACGTGGGCCTCCTTCCACCTAAAGGGGAAGGCACCCTCTATCCATATGCGATTGTATAAGTCTAGCAGGAAAATTTGTAAGGTAGAGTGGAGGTGTTGGATCATGCCGTACGGAATACCGTCCGGGCCGGGGCAAGGGGATCGCCGAGAGGCCAGTGCCGTCTGTAGTTCACGCATGGTAAACAATCGGTTGTAGGTGCTGTCTATGGACGGTGGGGAGGGGCTATCGTCAGGGGCGGTACGGGATTGGCTGCAGAGGAAGAAACGGCGGCGAAGGTAGAAGCAAGGTGGTCTGCCACCGACTTGGGCTCACATAGGAGTCCGTTGTTTGTCCGGAGGACCGGGGGTCGGGAGGGGACATGTCGCCTCTCGACGCCCCGCACCTTCTTCCAGATGGTAGCCGAAGGTGTGTTGACGGTAATGCCGGACACAAAGGCACGCCAAGAGGCTCGGCGCGCTGTCTTCATTGTGCGGCGGGCGATGGCCCTGACCCGCTGCATTTCCGTGCGATGGATGGGGAGTCGCGTCCGGTAAAAGCGCCGAGTTGCCTTCTTCTTGGCGCGCACGGCCTCCGCGCACTCCGGGGTCCACCAAGGAACCCGTCGGGCGCGGGGGTAGGCGGAGGATTGTGGTACGCTTGTGCTAGCGGCCGTTAGAACGACGGACTCGAAGTATGCGACGCACCCGTCGATGGATGGGAAGTGGGCAGTTGTAAGTGTGGTATATGTGTTGTCGCGGAAGCGGGCCCAATTCGCGTTGGTGGTAACCCACCTTACCGGTACCCGTACGGTCTGGTCGGGTCGATTGAGGGTGAGTAGAATGGGGAGATGGTCACTGCCATAGTCCTCTTGGAGGACTTGCCACGTGAAGTCTAGGAGGGCATCAGTTGATACGAGGGACAGGTCTATACAGGATGGAGTGCAGGTGGTGGCATGGTAGAATGTTGGAGAGCCATCGTTGAGGCACTCGAAGGAGAGCTCGGTCATGACGGATATCAGGGTTGGGGCCATATAGGTGGAGTGTGTGTCGCCCCACAAGGGGTGACGACTATTGAAATCGCCCAGTAGTAGGAAGGGCCTGGGGAGTTGTTCCACGACTTCCACCAGGTCGTCGCGGGAGACTTGAGCGTGGGGAGGAAGGTAGATTGAACAAATGGTGTACTGTCTATCCAGGGAGAGCCGGACGGCAGTCACCTGTAGCGGGGACCGGATGGAGAGATTGTAGAAGGGGACTGCGTGGTGGACGAGGATGGCAGCTCCCCTTCGAGTGCAGGTAGGAGGCGGGGTGGCGACGCAGGAATAACCAGTGGGGCAGGGCATGGACCTGGTCCCCAGAATTAGCTCCTGGAGACAGACACACACCGGACGGGAAGTGGCAATCAAGGAGTTAAGGCCTTCATTGTTTGCAAAAATTCCTCGACAGTTCCAGTGGACTATCGTGGTTTTCAGGGGATCCATTAGTTGATGAAGGGGGATGGGTAAAGGTATAGGCGCTAGGGGGTTGGAGTGTGAAGGGGGATCTGGAGTTCGCGAAACTGAAGGCTGGGTCGGGAGCATGGCTGGCTATCTACCGTTCACCAGGGAAGGAATCGGTCGGCCTGTCGAACCCTGCGGAGGTTGCGGGGTCGAGTCGGCCGAGCGAGACCGGAGGCGTGGATCACGGCAGGCAGAGGAACATCGTGGGCTGAGCGGGTCGGAAGTGCCTTGTCGGGCTTCTATGGTCGGGCCAGGGGGGGGCAGGTTAACCCTAAAAGGGGCGCTACCCCGCCTGTCCGGGGTCTCACGGCGGACCCTAGGTGGTGACAGGGGGTACCAAAAAGACCGGGCGGGTGGGAGGGAGGGCGTACTCAAGGTAGCTGATAAGGGGGGGTCGGGGATGTTGGGGGGGTAGGTACGATGGGGGTGGAAGGAGGTGAACCAGAGTGGTCTCGTGGAGGGGTGGAGAAAATGGCACCAGGAGGCAAGGGCAGATCCAGGAGACTCATGGGCGTGGGCGCAGCCGAGCTTCCCTCGGTCACACCGTGCAGCCGCGCCAGAGCCGCATCCACTGGATCCACTGGGCTGGGTCTCGTCGTACAGGGCGGGTCGTGGATTTCGGCCACTATTGTCAGAGTCTGTGGGGGTAGAACGGTGGGACTTCTACGATGGGGAGAGATGGACATAGTGGGCGTGGTGGGCGGTGTAAGGGTCCGAGCCGTCTTCTTGGTCTTAGGGGAAGAGGGAGAGAGACGTTGGGAGGCCGGAGGGTCTGGTGACACGCTCCGGCGTCTCCGCCTTGACGGCTTGCTCCGGGCGGCAGGTTCGGGCGTGTACAGGGAGTACTGGGAAGGCAGGGTTTGAGGTGGCTGGGACCTGGAAACCCTGGTCCCAGACTCCTGGGGGATTCGTGGCAGGTGAGGTGAGGGAAGAAGAGGAACGGTGGGGGGACAGGGGACCGTCGGGTCCTGCGAGGATTTGCTATGTGGGGAACAGGAAGCAGTGGCTGGGGGGGGGGGGTTTCGGCGGCAGGCCAGGGCGGCGTGCCGAGATGATAGAGCCGAGAGCAGCGGCATAGGACACCCCCGGCCTCACCTCCCGACTCCGCACCCTGTCGCGTGCCTCACGGGGGCTAAGGAAGTCCGTCACCTGTAGGCATCGGACCTCCTTCTCGAACCTGAAGAAAAGGCATTCTCGGGATGAAGAGGGATGTGCGCCTTCACAGTTCGAGCATTTGGGTGTGTTGGGGCACCTGTCAGGGTGGGCGAGTCGTCCACAGTGAACACATAATGGATGCGGCTGTCTACAAGCGGAGCTGACGTGTCCGAATTTATTACATTTGAAGCAACGGGTCGGGTCTGGGACGTATGGGCGGATAGAAAACTCGCATGAGGCGCGGTCTCCCATACCCCATACAATACGGTCAGGGGGGATTAGTGAGTTAAAAGTAAGGAGCAGACGTGGGGTGGGGGAGGGGGTGCCTCCCTGTCGGGATGTGAAACGATAGATCTTAATAACTCCTTGGGGTGCGAGATCCTCCAGGAGCTCGTTCTCTGCGACCGACAGTAGGCGGGTGGCGTAAATAGTGCCCTGACTCTGGTTCAGGCGAGGGTGTGGGGAAACGGACACCGAGCATCCAAGGACCTCAGTGATGGAGAGTAGGGCTGTCGTCTCTGCGGCTGAGCGTGATTTTACGAGGAGGGAGCCATCCCTCTGTGGGCGTACGTCATAGCGGCTGGAGTTGCTGTGGGTTCGGATCGCCTGGAACGTCCGTTCAGAGTTGTTCGGGAGGGACCCAGATGTAGGCCGAATCACCAGGAATTTGTGGATACTTGGAAGGGAAAGGGAGGCTGTAGAGTCGAAATGTACTGGAATATTCAACGGTCGGTAGGACGGCCGTGAATGCCGGCTCCCCCGTCCGCCGCGAGGCTCTCTCCGCGGGGAGGCGGCGGGTGAGGGGGGCATATGGGGAGAGCAAGAAGCCGGGTTGTGGGGGCAAGTCCTCGGTGGAACTTGACTTGCCCGAAGGTGGCTGAAGTGGGCTGGGGCGAGGCCCCTGCTCTAGAGAGTGTAGGTCCAAGGGCGTAATCGAGGGACGGACTGGGGTCGGCAACGGAAAAGGAGAGTGCAAGCGTTCCGCTTCCACAGGGGGGTCAACCCCATTAGGTTGCGGTCTTCCAGTGGTAAAGGACTCGAGGGCCTGGTTGCCCACACCCGAGTGTTGAGAGAAAGAGTAGTCCGGGAATGAGAAGCAGTAGTCGTAAGCCGGGGGGGGAGAAGTGTCCATAGCTAAACAAAAAAGAACTTCATCCCCCGCGCGCATCCAGCCACCACCGACTCCAACAAGGGAAAGGCGAAGTGTGGGCACACTTGGTCCCACCGCCGATGGATGTCACGCAGGGGGAGATACACCCGCACCCAGTCCCTGTGCCTGAAAGGCGGCCACTCTCATCCAACGCGCGGTGAAAAGTGGCAGGGACAGGGTTTGGGTTTGGTTGGAAAGCGACAAGGGTGCAGGGCAACCACCTCCCACACCCAAGGGCCAAGGAAAGGGTCAAAATCAAGGTCCAAAGAACAACGCCAAAAAAAAAAAAAAAAAAAAAAAAAACAGGGAGAAGCCAGAAAGAATGGGTTAAAGGAGAAAGAAAGAAAAAAAGCAGGAGATCAGCCGGGTCCCCAAACGGGCCCAATGGTCCACGAGGGCAGAGAAAGCCCTTACACCGAAGAAAGGTGTATTCCCACATTCGCCACAGAGGGACGCGCCCTATAGCTCCGGACAAAGCAAAGGGATATATATATATATATATATATATATATATATATATATCCATCGGCTATTGATTGATTGCGGTGAAAACGTAATTTAATACTAAGTTTAAATACCACAGAAATAAAGGCCATTTTTCATCCTTTAATTCATACCATCGTTTCGAAATAAACTTACTCCATGTTCAAGGCTTAAAAAGGATGAACGACCAATTATTGTAAAGTTAAAGTGCAAATTTTTACATATTCAGTGACAATAACTTTCACAATAAAACTTAAAATTGAAAATTTCATAAAAAGATGAAAAGTCGGACCTATATCTATTTCGTCGATAAGACCAAAACATCGACACTCTAAAAAACTAACTTGACTAAACTTAACCTAAACTAACCTAACTTAATTTAAGACACAACAACAACTGATGACACACCAAATTCAGAGTTCAGGAAATCTCAAAATTGTTTTTGTTGACAATCACTGGTTTGATTTCGATCAACTCTAGAATGTTGTCTGTTGGTTGAGCGTTGACGGAAGCCTCTTTTGTGATGACTAGATGTCTTCCACACACTAATGAACCATTTGTTGGCGGAACAAGGAAAATCATTGAAGGTGATGAATCCCTGGAGGCAAAGGGAGGCATGTTCTCGAAGTAGTTTTGAAAGTCTAGTTCATTTGAAAGATATATCTGTAATTGTAAATACACGTATACTTTTCAACCTTTCAAACGTTCCGCGCGATGATTCCTCATTTAGGTCAAGTTTGTTGCCCCTCCTCTCGAGTTGGCCTGGTGAAGTAGTGAGTTGGTTTCTTGTACTCTCCACCTCACATAACTAGGTACGCCCGGCTCATCGGGGATTGTTCTGAGCCAGGAGTCTAATGTTCTTTTGAAGATGTCCACTGCAACACCACTCGTGTTTCTTAGGTCTTTGGGCAGCTGATTAAACATATATATATATATATATATATATGTATGTATCGGCTATTGATTGGTGGCGCGGAAAACACGGTTTAATAATAAACAGGAACACCAGAGAAAATACAAACATCCTTCAAGGTTTAATAGTACCAACGTTTCGGAATGCACTAATTCCATCTTCAGGGCTAAAACAATAAAATTCCAAATCACATACAAAGTACAAATTGCTTAATAACAATTTAAAATAAACTTAAAAAAATTATAAAAAGTAGCTAAGAAAATGTAAAACATTAAAACTAAAAGGTAAATAAATGTGAAGTTAAAAAGTTAAAATTATAAAAAAGTAAAAGCATTAAAACTGAAATGTAAATAAAATAAACTAGTACCTTAACCAAAACATAGCAGATCTATCGATGATTCATCAGAATTTAGGTCTGGTTTTAGTTTATAAATAAACAAAGACTCCATAATTTTAAGCTTAAGGTCAGAGCTTCCGGCAGCAAGTACGGTGAAATTAGACTGTGAAATTGGATGGTTATTGTTGTGCGAGTGATTACGTATGAGAGAATTAGGTGGTTTGCCAAGGGGTAAATTTGTACGGACCGATTTACCGAGATGTTCGTAAATACGAGATTTTAAATGTCTTTTAGTTTTACCTATATATGACCCCATACAGTGGTCACACTTGTATTGATAAACTATAGATGACTTAAGAAGTGTAGGAATAACATCCTTGTATTTAAATAAATGGTAAATCGATTTAGACGGGGTGAATATAATTTTTATACACAGTTGTGGGTAGAATTCCTTGAGCAATTTTAAAAGTTTGCTTCTAATGTTAAAACTTGAGGTTCCCATATAGGGCAAAGTGAAATACAGGATATCTTTGGGGACTGTAATTAAGTCTCTAGTTGTAGGGCTTATTAGTCTATTTAAGGTTCTGCCTATTGTAGTCTCCACCAAAAGAACTTTCTTCTATTACTTCTTTCACCACCTTTCTCTACAAAAAAAAAAAAAAATGGTGTCAATAATCCAGCAGGGTCGAAAGCACCTTAAACAGAAAAAAACAAACAAAACAAACAGTCTAGAATGGAAATTATTCTTGGCAAGGAGTTTTCGGATGAAATCTAGTTCATCGTGTAGTTTGAAGTAATCTGAACAGATATTGAAAGCTCTATTGGTCAGAGTCGAGATTAAATTTCGTTTGAAACCTAAAGGGATAAAGGAAGAAAAGTTCGTAGTAAGATTGGTGAATGTCGGCTTTCGGTAAACGGAAGTTTCAAAAGAGGAATTAGTTTTTATTATCTTAATGTCCAAAAAAGACAGAGAGCTATTAGATTCAACTTCTGAAGTAAATTGAATGTTATGGTGCTTAGAATTAAGGTAATTACGAAACAAAGGTGAATATTTTAAACAGACTGAAGGTGTTCAAATGGGTCTGCCTCTTGGTCCCACCTTAGCTAACGCGTTTCTGTGTCATCATGAAGTCAAATGGTTGAATGAGTGTCCTTCCAACTTTAAACCGGTTTTTATAGAAGATATATTGATGACACTTTTCTCCTGTTTAAATCACCAGACCATATCCCTTTGTTTCGTAATTACCTTAATTCTAAGCACCCTAACATTCAATTTACTTCAGAAGTTGAATCTAATAGCTCTCTGTTTTTTTGGACATTAAGATAATAAAAACTAATTCCTCTTTTGAAACTTCCGTTTACCGAAAGCCGACATTCACCAATCTTACTACGAACTTTTCTTCCTTTATCCCCTTTAGGTTTCAAACGAAATTTAATCTCGACTCTGACCAATAGAGCTTTCAATATCTGTTCAGATTACTTCAAACTACACGATGAACTAGATTTCATCCGAAAAATCCTTGCCAAGAATAATTTCCCTTCTAGACTGGTGGAGACTACAATAGGCAGAACCTTAAATAGACTAATAAGCCCTACAACTAGAGACTTAATTACAGTCCCCAAAGATATCCTGTATTTCACTTTGCCCTATATGGGAACCTCAAGTTTTAACATTAGAAACAAACTTTTAAAATTGCTCAAGGAATTCTACCCACAACTGTGTATAAAAATTATATTCACCCCGTCTAAATCGATTTACCATTTATTTAAATACAAGGATGTTATTCCTACACTTCTTAAGTCATCTATAGTTTATCAATACAAGTGTGACCACTGTATGGGGTCATATATAGATAAAACTAAAAGACATTTAAAATCTCGTATTTACGAACATCTCGGTAAATCGGTCCGTACAAATTTACCCCTTGGCAAACCACCTAATTCTCTCATACGTAATCACTCGCACAACAATAACCATCCAATTTCACAGTCTAATTTCACCGTACTTGCTGCCGGAAGCTCTGACCTTAAGCTTAAAATTATGGAGTCTTTGTTTATTTATAAACTAAAACCAGACCTAAATTCTGACGAATCATCGATAGATCTGCTATGTTTTGGTTAAGGTACTAGTTTATTTTATTTACATTTCAGTTTTAATGCTTTTACTTTTTATAATTTTAACTTTTTAACTTCACATTTATTTACCTTTTAGTTTTAATGTTTTACATTTTCTTAGCTACTTTTTATAATTTTTTTAAGTTTATTTTAAATTGTTATTAAGCAATTTGTACTTTGTATGTGATTTGGAATTTTATTGTTTTAGCCCTGAAGATGGAATTAGTGCATTCCGAAACGTTGGTACTATTAAACCTTGAAGGATGTTTGTATTTTCTCTGGTGTTCCTGTTTATTATATATATATATATATATATATATATATATATATATATATATATATATATATATATACAGGGTGTCCCATAAGTCCGGCATCATACGAAAATTAATAAAAAAAGGCAAAACAAAAGCTTTTACTTACAGAACGTGCTCAATATGTCCACCATTGTTTTCAATACACAAATTCAGACGTGATACCCAGTCAGCAAGCACACGGTGAATGATGTCAGGAGTAATGGTGTTACATGCCCCAATAATGCGCTGCCGCCGCAAATGTTCAACACTCCTAATTTTCTTTGCATATACCAGCGCTTTCAAGTGGCCCCAAAGATAAAAATCTAGTGGCGTGAGATCCGGGCTTCTAGCTGGCCATTCCACAGGCCCTCGACGTCCTATCCAATGACCAGGGAATTGTTGGTACACGTATTCCCTTACTTGGGTGCTGTAATGTGCAGGAGCGCCGTCTTGCTGGAACCATGTTGGGAAATTTCCTTCTTCGTTCAAGACACTGGGAAATGCTTCTTCCTTGAGCATACGTAGGTAGGTGCCTCCAGTGACATGTTCATCGAAAAAGAGGGGGCCTATGATGCGATCCTTCCAAATGCCACACCATACCATCACCCGAGATTCACCTTGTTCCTTTGAAGAGGTATACCAGTGAAGGTTGGTTTGAGACCAGTAGCGGGTATTCTGCCGATTTACCTCACCATTTCCATAAAAAACAGCCTCGTCACTGAACAAAATGGTGGACGGGAAATTGGCATCCCGAGCATATTGTTCCGTAGCCCATTCACAAAATTCCATCCGCCGGTCGGGATTATCTTTGCTTAATTTCTGTAGGATCTGAAGTTTATATGGATGCCATTTGTGAGCCTGAAGAATGCGATGGATGCTACTTTTCGACACTCCTGTCTCGGCGGACAATCGCCGAAGAGACTTATTGGGACTTCTGTTAAAATGAGCCAGGATAGCAGTCGCTGTATCATCGTCAGTGGACCTCCTTGATGGTCCACTGCGTGGTTTATCTTCTATGGATCCTGTTTCCTTAAACTTTGCAACAAGTCTGCTAACACAACTCTGTGTTATTGGCTCGCGGTCTGGATGCAGTCTGTTAAATTCAGCAGCGGCCTCTCTTTGACTCCGATTTCCTATGAGTAGAATTATCTGGATTCGTTCTTCCTTGCTCACAGACATTATGGCCTGTAGAAAGAGAAAAATATGAATTATGGTTTGTAGAAATAGAAAAATATGAATTTCTCCTATGATGCCGGACTTATGGGACACCCTGTATAATGTAAAGAGCGACGCTTGTGTAGAAGAGCGTTCCGCACAAGATGAGGGGGAGAAACGAACAAATGAAAAATGAGGTACCTCCCAGGAATCGAACCCGGGATCATCCATTGCCGGTCGGATATGCTATCCACTACACCAAGGTCCTCGATCAATCAGAAGTCCTAATTCTCCTACATACGAGCGGAATCAAATGCCCTGAGGGGGCACCTTCGTATGCCGTACATATATACATTTTAACTGCAAACAACACAGTATAATTAATGTGAAGAAAGACGCTTGTGTAGAAGAGCGTTCCGCACAAGATGAGGAGGGAGAACGAACAAATGAAAAATGAGTTCCTCCCAGGAATCGAACCCGGGATCATCCAATTGCCGGTTGGATATGCTATCCACTACACCAAGGTCCTCGATCAATCAGAAATCGTAATTTTCCTACATACATTTGATTCCGCTCGTATGTAGGAGAATTACGACTTCTGATTGATCGAGGACCTTGGTGTAGTGGATAGCATATCCAACCGGCAATTGGATGATCCCGGGTTCGATTCCTGGGAGGAACCTCATTTTTCATTTGTTCGTTCTCCCTCCTCATCTTGTGCGGAACGCTCTTCTACACAAGCGTCGTTCTTTACATTAATTATACTGTGTGTTGTTTGCAGTTAAAATATATATATATATTTTTTTTAATTTCGGGAAGGACCGATTCGCCTCTATTTAAAAGGGCATATCTCGGCAGAAAAACAAAGAAAAAGTGAGAGGAAAGACAGAGGAAAAAGAAAGGGTGGAGGGGACAGTCGAAGTGGAAAAAGACCAAGGATGACAAGGACTGCAAGGTCGAGCCCCATCATCCTTGGGTGCTAGGGCCGGGAGGGCGCACGTGAAACCTTCTGGAACAAGCACGTACAAACGAGCACAAAGCGCACTCAAGAGCACGAGCTTAGAACCCCCTTGCGGGGAAATATATATATATATATATATATATATATATATATATATATATATAAGTTATATTGGTGAACAGAATTATTAAAAAAAAAAAGATTTTCTTGGCATTTCTTGTTACCTTAATACTGAAAAATCTCTGTTTGGATTCATCCCTCACAGAAAATCTGATCTTTTCAATCTCAAAAGACGGCAGAAAGTCTAAGATCCACCAGTCTTCTGAATTTGATTGGAAGTAGGTTGAATCTTTTTAGTCAAGAGCATTCAAGGAGAAATATTTTTCCCTGTAAATTAAAGAATTGTTCATAATTTGTCTGCAAAATCCTTTTTTCAAGGTCTCGTTATAACGTGCGTACATTTATTTGTGACTTAAATTTTATGAAAATGTAAATAAAGGGTGATCCAGAGAAATGGGACCCAAAAGAAACCCCTGTAACTCTTAAAGTATAAGTCCTTTTATAAAATCATACGCATCATTCGAAAGGGGATAGTTACAAGTTTGTACAGGATTGTATAGGTTTTGACAATACAAGACAAGATAAGATACAAAACAAAATACAGTAAAAGTGTTAGTTAAAACTAACCCTTCAAGATGACTGCATGGACTGTGGAACAGCTGCGTTTCATAACTGAGCAATATTATGAGCGTGGAAGAAGTGTAGTTTCAGCTCAAAGATCTTTCAAGACAAAATTGTCGTTTCTGGGCAACAGAAAATCCATTGAATATTACCGAAGTCCCGTTGCATAGTCAGCGTGTAACTGTTTGGTGTGGTCTTACTGCATCTCAGATCATAGGGCCGTACTTTTTCGAGGATTCCACCGGAAACACGGTCACTGTAAATGGTGATCGCTACGAAAAAATGTTGACCGATTTCCTTATTCCTAAATTAAGAGATCTTTGTCAAGAAAACCACTGGTTCCAACAAGACGGAGCTACCTGCCATACCACGAGGAACTGCATGGCAGTTTTGCGTCAAACGTTTCCAGGCGAGTTAATCTCAAGATTTGGAGACGTTGAATGGCCCGCAAGGTCTCCGGATTTTTCTCCTTTAGATTATTATCTCTGGGGATATTTAAAGAGTAGGGTCTACAGAAATAACCCAACGACCTTGCAAGAATTGAAGGCCGCCATCACAAATGAGATACAGGCCATACCACCGCACACTCTTGCAAAAGTGTTGCAGAACTTACAAGCGAGAATGAATACGAGTTTATTCTTCTTGTGTAATATTCGTGAGCCCAGTTACAATTTTTTTTTCACTAAATTCTCCAGCATTTTATTTTATTAATCTATACATAAACAACCCAAGTTGATGTCCCTGCAAGCATCTAATCGATACTCGATTTCAATCCAAACCTGGATCAACAACTCGAGTGATACTGTTGATGGCTTCCGTAAATTTTTTGTTTTAGCGATTGCAAATTGTTCGCCTTTTCGAAATGAAAATGTTTTTTCATGTGTCCCCAAATGAAAAAATTGAGTGGTGTCAAGTGTGGTGATCTTGGGGATTAAGCGATTAGCCCTGCCTTTCAACCTCCATTCTTTGCTTTGCTTTAAAATTTTCACTTATCTTTAAATCTTTTAATCTTCCTTCTTAAACAGACAGCCTCCTTTGTAATCTTTTGTATATTCCTTTGTATATACAGTATAATGATATTTTAGTCCACAGAATTAATTCGTAAACACCAAAAGTACATCGTTTTCATTTACTTGACAGAGGAAGAAAATGTGGGTTTGTTGCTTTTCCTCGCCTCCCTCTAAAAACTCGCCTCCCTTTAACACTCCAAACACGTGAGCAAGAACAGCCCACAAAGGTCTCTAGTTGGCTGTATTTCTATCCGTGATTGCTTTTCTTTTATTTCTATTTCACCATTTAGGTTGCAGATTTAATTCACCTCTCTTAACTCTCCTAGGTAAACAGTGCTCCTTTAAATTTATGAATATATTCTTGAAATTATCCCACATGCTAAGAACACTATCTACCACTAACAGTTTATCCCAATTTACTAAAGTTAATGAAGCTCTAAAGTCATCGAAATTTGCTCTCCTCGAATCAGGCACCATGAAGTTATTTAACTCTCTCGAAGTTTAAACATTACCCGAATAAAACATCAACAAAAAAAAATATCTTGGAGGGATAAAAAGCTCTCAAATGTATACTCTCAGCATCACTGTTTAAGTACTGAAATTAATGTTTGGGCAGTTAAAATCCCAATTGATTCTTTATGTGTAACTATTCTACTTAAAATGTCACACATTTCGACGTCTAATTCTACACTGAGCGGCAGAAAAATCGGCCCACTTGGAATACGCGAAAAGCAAAAAAATGGGCAAGCTTCTGTTTGTAAAAGTTTTAAAATTCGAAAATACAGTCTATGAGGCAACCAAATAACGAGACAAAACAATGTCAGCTGCGATTAGCTGTAACGAATTTTCGACTTCTTTTAAGAATTCGACAGTCTGACATTCAGTTGCCCTTAGACTGCTAGTGCCACTTTTTTCTTCTACTAATGGGAGTAGGCATTTGCGTTTAGTAACAGATAGACTTCTAATTCTTTTGGGTTTCAGAATTGGACATTTACAATGGATTTGAGTGCCGTGAATGTTGCAAGAGTCGTCGCCCGAATTGAAGATAATCGGAGCCAGCGTTACGTCGCCGATGCGCTAGAAATTTCAAGAACAACGGTTCGACGTGTCTACCAACGTTATGTAGAGACAGGCAAGTACACCCGAAGACCAGGATCTGAAAGATCGCGCTGCACATCTGCCCATGACGATCGTTTCATCGCCTTGAGTGTTTTGCGAGATCGTCGCTTGACTGCCACAAACGTCTGCAATGAGCTGGAAAGGTCTCGAGACGTCAGTGTATCGGAGCGAACCGTTAGAAGGAGACTTATGGAAAGTGGCTTACATGCTAGACGTGCAGCAATGGGCCCGGAATTGCTCCGCACCACCGCAATGCTCGTCTTGCTTTCGCTCGTGAGCGTGTTAATTGGACTATGGTCCAATTGGGATGAGTATTGTTCACAAACTTTCTCCTGTTCTTCTCCACACTCTTTCCAGTCCGTCGGATGTTCGAAAATAAAATTTTGATTCGTCCGTGAACAATATTCGTCGTTAATTAGAGGCGTTTTTATAGGGTAGGCAGGGTAGGCTGTGCCTCACCATTAATTCTGTCAAACTTTAGAAGCATAAATATATCAATATGAATTAGCGCAATTTGACAAAATCTGTCGATCGCGCCCTCTTAATCCAATATCATATGATTTCTTTTTTCATATTAACTATTACAACCTAAAACGCCCTGCCTACCTTCAATGTATAATATAAATTCAACTAGTGTGGCGGATTTGATATATGCCATTTTAATACGGAGTAAGTGTACATATAGTCAGCGCGCCGACTTTCCTACTAAACGATACATTTTGCACGTTTACGCTCATTATCAAGCCATCCCGTATGAAGAAATATGAGAAACTACGATTGGGGGGGGGGGGTTAAAGGAAGAAGATTGACAGCCGAGTGGTGTATGACGTCATAAGGGGATTTTTTTTTTCGGGGTGGTGGGTGGGGGGGTGCGCGAATATACAAATCACTTAGTCTTTAGTATGACAGAAAAATGATAGAAAAATAAAGCTACACTATAAGTAATGAAATATTGCAATGCATTGGAATCTCAACCGCGGTAAGTACCCTTATATACATATATAGTTATAATTATATACCTTTATTGGCATTTTATATATATATATTATATATATCAGTAGCGGCTCGTGCATTCCTTAAGTGGTGAGGCAAAAAAAAATTTATATAGTATGAAGTACTGGCTGAGGCGAAAATTCATTTCACCTCAGCCAGTAATATTTCCGCAGTGTGAGTGACGTCATCGACGTCATAGCAACTAGTTTATATTCGTAGCAACACTGAGTGTTTTGGTTGTCTCGCCTCATGAATACAAGGCGAAGCAAGTTTTTTTCGAATGCTAACACTTTATGCATGAA
This sequence comes from Bathynomus jamesi, assembly GCA_023014485.1. Taxonomy (NCBI): domain Eukaryota; kingdom Metazoa; phylum Arthropoda; class Malacostraca; order Isopoda; family Cirolanidae; genus Bathynomus; species Bathynomus jamesi. The sequence continues at coordinate 105,892 of JAJOZX010009543.1, forward strand.
ATACATACACACAGTCTTGGCCCGAAATACTGGCCCGAAAATCTTGGCCCGAAAGTCTTGGCCCTTTGCCCGAAAGACGGAAACCCACAGACGTTGCCCATCTTTAGACGGCATTAACTGCAAGCTGCACCTGTCTTGCGGCCACTCGTAGAGAACTGCCTGCGCCGTAAATGGCAAGATCATCTGCATAGAGAGAACACTTTATGGAAGATGGTAAAAAATGGACAACCGAATTCATAACCAGAGAGAAACAGAGAACACTGAAGACAGATCCCTGCGGGACTCCTTCCTCTTGCGTGGTTAAGTCGGAGTGAGAGCTACCGACTCGAACTCGAAAAGTTCAGTTTCTTAAAAAATTATTTATAAAAAGAGGGAGAAAGGCCATAAACTTCATAGAATGGAGACGTTGGAGGACATAATACCTCCACGTCGTGTCATAGGCTTTGTAGATGTCGAAAAAGACAGCCACAGTAATTTGTTTGCGAGAAAACGCGGTTTGGAGATCACGACTAAGGAGTAGAGGGTCTAGGGTGCTGCAAAATTGAAGGAAACCAGACTGAGATGGGGAAAGGAGCCCTCGCCACTCTAGGATAAAGGACGGTCGGGAAGCGACAATCTTTTTCATTAGCTTACAAATACAGCTGGTCAAGGCTATTGGACGAAAGTTTTGAGGAAGGGAGGCGTCCTTTTTAAGCTTCGTGATAAGAATAACTATGGCCTCACGCCATCGAGAGGGAAACACACCCTCAATCCAAATACGGTAAAAAACAGTAAGAAAGAAGTATAGAGCCGAAATATGCATAGACTGCAGCATTTTGTAAGGGATACCATCCGGGCCAGGCGCTGAGTTTCTCCGGGAGAATAGGGCAGATTTAAGTTCACACATCGTCATTAATCGATTATAAGGTTCATTGTTCGGGCGGTCAAAATGGAGATCCTCTCTCTCCATTGCATCTTTCCGTAAATGGAAAGTCGGAGAATATCCTGTCAACACTTGAAGCTGCGACACACGAAATAGCCAGAGTATTCGCTACTTCTTTTGAGTAAAAAATGTCCGTGCCATCGATATGAAAGACTGGGGGACGAGAGGGAGTGAAGTGAACTTTCGGGAGATGCGACGGACCCGGTTCCAGACCGTGCCACTCGGGGTCGAAGATGTGATCCCGGAGACGTATTGTTGCCAGGAGTCCCTCCGGGCTTGTTTAAGGACTCGACGAGCCACTGCCCGTACCCTTTGCATGGCAATGCGGTTATCTGGAGATTTGTGGCGGTAAAACCGACGAGTAGCAGTCTTCTTATTCCGAACAGCCTCCGCACACTTCTGAGACCACCAAAGGACTCGAGTCAAATGAGAGGAACATTGTCTACTAGGAATTGTCTTTTCAACCGCATTCAAAATTCTCGAACCCAGGAAATCTAAACATCCGTCCACCAATGAAAAATCGTGGGCTGTACAGGACACGTAGGTAAGGCTACGATAGGACTCCCAGTCAGCTCTAGAAAAAAGCCAACGGGAGGAAGGTGGCAGATTAGTGTCGGGAACAATAAACGACAGCCGCACCGGGAAATGATCATTCCCGTAGTCATTCCCCAGGACTTCCCAGGAAAAGTCCCGAAGGGAATCGGTGAAACAAAAGGAGAGATCGATGCAGGAGAAAGTATAGTGTGAACGTGATAGTAAGTAGGAGCACCTGAGTTGAGACAGTGGAGGGAGTGGGATGATATCAGGAAGATCAAGGAACCAGCCATGAAAGTGTCCCGAACATCACCCCACACTGGGCTACGACTATTAAAATCACCTAAAAGTAAGAAAGGTCTAGGGAGTTGATCAACAACTTCCACTAGCTCCTCTCGAGAGACGGGGGCGTGTGGAGGAAGGTAAACGGAACAGACGGTATACTGCCGAGACAAAGAAAGCCGGACGGCAACCACCTGCAATGTAGATCGAAGTATAAGTGGGCGACAAGGGACTGATCTATGTACCAGGATGGCTGAACCACCCCGAGGACCGTGAACGGGGAAGGATTTGTAAAGGAGATGTAGCCAGTAGAAGGCATAGATCGAGAATCCAAAATTGTTTCTTGGAGACAAACACAAGCGGGTTGGTACGTTTGTAAAAGGAGAGAAAGACCTTCATAGTTGACAAAAATACCGCGACAGTTTCAGTGAAAGATGGAATTAAAATCAGTTATTATAATGGAGATATAAAAGGAAAAAAAATTAAAAGTTTAAAAAGGTAAAAGTTAAGAATGTAAAAGTCAAAAGTGTAAAAGGGAAACGTATAAAAGATAAAAGAGAAAAATGTAAAGATAAAAGTTAAATATGAATAGGTAAAAGTAAAAGTTAGCTACGAAGAGGTAAACTTTAAATATGAGAGGGAAAAAGTTAAAAGTAAAATATAAAAAGGTAAAAGTTAAAGAACTACTGACCAGAAACAATGGAGCGGCTGAGGCCGCAGGCGGGGATCAGACGGGCGAGCAGTGCGGGAATGTATAAAATTGACAATATCCTGTTAAAATACCTTTTGCCTCTAATTAACTCGTGTTAATCACGTGCTAATTTTTTTATTTTTCTGTCCCATTGTACATATGTATAATTGTATATATGTTTGTCATCTCGCCTTCTCCCTTCATTCCCTGACGAGGTGTACTTCTGAATGCACGAAAGACCTTGGAATCATTTTTCCTTTTCCTTGTGGGTTTGCATCATATATATATTCTAAGTATGTAAATCTATGCATACTACTGAAGTTTTATATGTATTATTATTATTTGTAATCTTTTGCAGGATATGAGGAAAGTCCTGAGTAGTTATACAGGGTGTTCTAAAATTATCTAGTAAACTTTTATATATCTGTCGATCAGTAGTCGGACGTTGTGAACAATGTGTGCAAGTTGAAGGAAGACACTTTAAACATCTAAAATAAACAATTATTGTTGTTTTTCTTATTGTTGCTCTATTTGAAATAAAAATTGTTAAAGATCGCGTAATATTTGTTAAGATATTGCGTTCATATAAAAGTTTACTAGGTAATTTTAGAACACAAAAGTTCACTAGGCAATTTTAGAGCACAAAAGCTTACTGGGTAATTTTAGAACACCCTGCATATTAATTATAAATGAAAAATTTATGGAAAACATACATTTAATTATTATAATTGTTTAACAGAAATAAAAATACATTTCAGAAAATGTACTCTCATATCAGAACAAAATTTTATTCCCACGTAACATTGAGAATTTTTTCAATCCAGGATGCAGGTCGAAGTCTTGAACATTTCGCTTCACCTATGAACCATTTAGATAAGTTATGATACGTCGTCTTTGTTGAATCCGAATGAAGGCGCTGGCAAAGGTCACAAAACTTAAGCGCATTAGCTGTCCATCTGTCGCTGACGCTGAGTACTTCGTAATCTTCCTTCCATCTGCAGAGAAAGGAACTTGTGTGATATAGTGTAGTATTTTACATTTATCTAAAAATATACCTTAAATTTACATTACAAATGAGTAATATGATTTAATTACATATTACCCCTGTATTTAATAGAGAAAGTACGCTCATAGTTATATTCGGCGGTGTTTTATTTACATTCCGAATGAGCGCAAACTCATTCGCTTTTTCAATGTAGTGCGATGCATTTTTGTTATTTTCAATATACTTAAATATATTAGAACTTAAGAATTGATATAGATTGTAGTAAGTAACCATTTGGAAGCCGGCAGATATATTACATTATCCTACGCTTTATTTCCCGATACTGAGGGTGAGATCTCGCTTCGTCCTCAGATTTGGATCGCCGTAAAAATTAGTCTGCAGTCACTGCTGTACTTGTATCTAGCTTACATTTTCATGCAAGGCGGAAGCACTTCTCCTGCGGGTCGTTAAGCATTCATATACCACCATACACCCACCCTCTCCACACATTCCTCTCTCCCTTACCATTTTCGTCTCCAACTCCCACTCCATACCCCGTTTAGAGACATTTTCTTTCACACCATCACTCCACCTTTTAAAATGCAGTCGCCCTCTCATACGCCTACCTTGCCATTCTGTTATGTGCACCTTTTCACCATACGCTCCTCACCCATCCTCTCCACATAATCAAATCACCTCAACAGACTCTCATCCATTCTCTTTTCCGAGGACTTGATTACACCACACCTTCGATTCACTTCTTACTTTATCAATCCTTCTTACTCCCACTATACATCTCAGATTATTTCAACTGTTCTGATCCTAATACTCTCATGTGCACCCCATACCATAGTCTCACTTCCATACAACAAAGTTGACTCGAGCATCCCTTCATGATTATTCCTCTTGCAGCATTTACAGATCACTGTTTCTTCCTTACCAATGCTCTTGCAACCCCATCTACTCTTCTTCCTTCTTGAATTCTCTCATTCATTTCATTTTGCATCTAAAATTCTTGCTTATCAAATTCCCAGACACTTAAAATCATCCGCCACCTTTAACTTCGTTTCATCTACAGTTGTTTCACACCTTGTATTGTCATCCTTTCCACATATTATTTTACTCTCATTTGCATTCACATTTAACAGCCACCTTTTACAAACATCCACATATACTTCAGCCAACCACTGCAACTCTCCCTCACGGCTTCCATTCGGCACCGCATCATCCACACATGGCAATGAGTTAATAGAGTAAATTGTGGTGAGCCATCATCATTTCTCTTAACAGAACACCATTTCAAGCATCTTTATCTTTATCTCAAACATCACCCCATCCATAAAATTACTGAACAATCACAGAGACACCACGTACCATTACCTACACTTATTTCAAACCAATCACTCTAGGTATCATTCACTCTTACACAAGCCTGACGCTGTTTTATAAAAACTCTTCATACCACCCAACATCTTACCGACTACACCAGACAATTCAGACACTTACTACAGTGCCTCTATATTTACTCTATCATACACTTTCTCAAGTTGCATAAACGCCATAAGCAGTATTAACTAAAACGTATTAACGTATTAACATTACTGGAAACAAATACTTTCAATACTCAAAAGAAGTTTTCCTACCTGAAATACTCTTCGTAGGCTGTCGCATTTTTGTCAAGGTAAATAAGGTACTTTGCAACCTCTTTCATACTCTTAAAATCAAACACGTTGATGTAGGAGTGAGGAGGTGCCACAGATTTGTAGTTACCGAATCCAAACACCACAGGGACAATGTTGTAGCTGCAAATGAATTTAGGAATTTCTTCTGTTAGGAACTATATATATATATATATATATATATATATATATATATATATATATATATACACATATATATATATATATATATATAATATATATATATGATGATGAATAAAACCACGAAGGAAAGGAAACACAGAGTGGTGCTCAAGCGCTTTCGTCTAATGACATCCTCAGGAACACTGAAGTAAATAAAGAGTTCAAGACTATATATAGGTTACAAAAAAAAAATATATTAATATATAATAAATATAGAAATAAAAATTGTGGGAGGAGCATACAAATTTGGAAGAAAAACTACCAATTTTAGCACTTTGCCCGAATTCAACACAAGATCAAATGGATTGTTTACAACCAATTTTATAGATAATGCCTGAATGATATATAGGTCACAAAAAAAATAAAAAATAAAAATAAATTGAAAAATAAAAATTGTAAGAGGAGCATACAAATTTATAAGGGAAATTTATCAAAGTTTTAGCACTCTGTCCTTCTTGTCTAAATTCGTTCTGAACGAATTCAAAACAACGGGATCGAGTTGAAAAAGACCTTTGCTCATGTTAAAGTTATTTGTAAGTTGGATAATAGCAGACTCAAGAATATTTCTATTAACAGTGTTGCTAGAGTGAAACAAAACTGAAGCATTATTCCAATCAATACAATGGGACAACTCTGACAAATGGACAAAAAGGGCACTGGACGACTGTCCCGTTCTAACGGAATATTGATGCTGTTTTACACGCGTGTGCAAATCCTTTCCCGTCTGTCCAATGTAAAAGGAATCACAGTGTTTACAACCAATTTTATAGATAATGCCTGAATTATTGGTAGGGCTATTTTTTACTATGATATTTTTCACAATATTGTTATATGAAAATACTACATTAATATCCAAAAGTTTAAGTACATTAGCAATGCCTAAAAAGCCCGGGGTCCTTGGTGCAGATCGGGGACCTTGGTGCAGTGGTTAGCATATCCGACTGGCAATTGGATGATCCCGGGTTCGATTCCTGGGAGGTGCCTCATTTTTCATTTGCTCGTTCTCCTTCCTCATCTTGTGCGGAACGCTCTCCTACACAAGCGTCGTTCTTTACATTATATATATATATATATATATATATATATATATATAACTGGTCCCAAAATTATATATTCACATAAATTGCTGTTTCAGTTTTGTTGTATCGCTTTTCACAAATCATCAAAACTGTTAGGATTGTCCCTATTATTTTCCGATTTAAACACTCTCCGTAATTAGTTTCTCAATGGGGTTCAGATAATGTGATTGCAGAGGTCATTTCGTAATTAATTACAAACACATTCTGCTCTCCTTTATGCTTTTCCATAATTCGTGCAAAGGTTGGACTTGTTGGAAAATGAAGTATTAATTCTCTAAGCTTTGACCACTTGGTGTGGCTTGGTGAATTAAGATGGAATGCCATTGTTCTTTCTTCACGGTACCGTTAACATTTACGATGGCACTGAACCACGCTATTCCATTATGAAACCCTCTGCACGGCACGCTTCACAAAATTTTATATACACTACGGGGACAATTTCCCACTGAATTTGCGCTTGATGTACTGACTCAGGTGCATTACAATTCTATCCATTTTGGACTCATCCGTTAAAAGTTTCTACCGACAGTAAAATCTTATATTTTTTGACCAACTGCAGTTGCCTTTTGATGTTTTCCTTCCTAAAGAATGTTCTTTAATTCAATATTTGCATGAATTTTTCCCCAAGGATAATTAAGAACAGTCACCTCGTCTGAATTCAATGAAGCATTTATGGACTTCGTTCACAGTAGAAAACAAAAATGACAATCCCAACAACTCTATTGATGTGTGAGAATTTACGCAACAAAGTTGTAACATCGACCAAGTTACCATCAATAAATGGAGTGAATCAGTGGCATGAAAGGGATTCTGTATTAGCTGTAAAAGGAAGACACGCAAAATATGATAAGCAACATTGCGTTGGATAGCAGTTGGATGGGAGACTGCCCTATGCGTCCTTACTACGTAGTGACCCGTGGTTCGGATTCACGTAAAGCTGTAGGTCCCCTCCGTCATATGATCTTAGATGTTGCGGAGGAGGTTAAACAACCCCATCATTATTATTATTAAAATCTTAATTATAATCCAACTTTTGTCTAATTTTTTATTACCTTCTCTCATTAACTCTTTAGAGACCACAAAGTCATTTCTCTTCAGAAAACGAATGGCCCGTCATATATATATATATATATATATATATATATAATATAGTGAACGCCGTTTATAATGTCCCACTCGGTGTCAAGCCAAAAGGACACTATATCCGATGAGACACTCTATCCACAGTTTGGTCTCTCGAGGGAAGGTTAAAAATAGTGAATATGCACTGTATATCTATATTTACAACATAAACACCTTTATTATGCAATTTCTCATTAAAATTTTTTTATTAAAATTTATTAAAATTGTTTTTATTCAACTATGCAATTTCTCATTAAAATTGTTTTTACAATTCGACTGAAACATCAAAACTATGTTCATTTTACATTAAAACAAAACATTGCATCAAGAGTTTGTTGAACCTGCTTCCATCTTATCAATCATATGTTGCAAACGAATGGACCTGTAGTGACCTTTCAGATTTCTAATGATTCCCATATCCATGGGTTGCATAACAGGTGTGGTGTTTGGCGGAAGAAATTGAAGATCTATGTTTTGTAGGGTAATGTTTGTAGAATGAGCTGAACAGTTGTCAACAAGTAAGAGAATTTTTCTTTTTTTAGTTCTCAGTTCCTTATCCGAGCAACATAGCCAATGTTCGAATAAAGATGCAGTCATCCAAGCATTTGCAGAATTTGCGTACATGACGGAGTTTTGTCAGGTCCTTTGGAAAGCAACGAGGACACTTAGATTTCCCAATCACAAAAAGGGGTCTTTTCTCAGTTCCTATTAGGGTTTCTCATTTCCCGGCCTTTTGCTTATCCCGGGATTCCGGGATAAAAATTATTCCCTTCCCGGGATCCCGGGAAATCCCGGGATATAATTAATTATATTTAAAATATATTATAAAATAAATTAACCTAGAAAAGAGGGGGTATAATTATTTTTTTTTTTTTTTTATAGTCATTTAATAAGTTCTGCAATCTCCATGATGGGCAAAATAAAATAATATTGCTGTGAAAAATATGTATTAAAAAAAATACTTTTGAATTACATAGAAAATTTTCACAAATAAAAAAATTGCTCCGTTTTATTGAAAACTTAATGAATACAACGAAAAAAAAATTGCCTTTGAATTGCTTAGAAAATTTAAAGAAAAAATAAAAATTACCTTCAAATTGCAAATAACTTCAATGAATTCAACCAAAAAAATTATCACTGTGAATTTTTATAGTACGATTTCAAAAAACAAAGATGGTCAATACTTCGATCACTCAATCTTGTTCTCAATTTAGTCACGAAAAGTCCTGCTGCTGAGAATGCCCTTTCCGATTCTATTGACGTGGGTGGAATCGTCTTTAATGCATTCAAGAAGAGAGATGTTCTGCGTTTTTTCGCCCGTAGCCTCGAAGATCTCTAGTTCCTTTTTAAGGTGCTTTGCAGCGCTTGCTTTGCTGTCTAGTGTTCTTGATTTCTCTACCTCGGCTGCTTTAATAGCTGCATCAAGCCTTTCAGCTAGAGTCATCGAAGATGACTGAGGGACAGCTGATTCTTGCACATCATTATCTTCATCTGTCTCACTAGAGGTAGAATCAGCAGGTACTCCAAAAAGGCGATCTAACATCTGCTTTGCTGATGAAATTAACATAGACTTGGTTGGTAAGGCTGGCAAACTTCTGTCACTTGCGAAAGTTGCGACCTTTTTATAATTCTTTCCACTATTGAGGTATTGTATGAGGCCAGTCAAGTTCTCATTTCTTCTCTCTGTTATGCGTCGAATGAACGACTCCTTTAGTTTTTTTGAAAAAGGTGTGTTTAGTTGATTTAGTTCGTTCAAAATGAAAGAAAAAACACCTGATGAAAGTAAAGTCGATTCTCTGTTGCCCAGCTTTTCTGCTCCAACTTTTAATGGCTCCAGCGATGCCACAATGTCACGAATTACAGCAACTTCTTGTTTGTCAAGGTCAAAATTGTCCATATCTTTATTGCGGTCGATGAGAGCTTTCGATACGGATGACCTTATTTTGATAAATCGCTCCAGCATGACTAAAAGACTATTCCATCTGGTTTTGGAATCCAGCAATAGATGCAAACTTTTTCCTTGTTCCTGTTGAACATATCCTTGTAAGATGTTATTCTTTAGAGGTGATTTGCGAAATTTTTTTGCTATTTTTCTGACTTTATTGATGATTTGAGACACGTTGATTTCTTTACCTACAGTGTCGTGCGATCCAAATGAAATATCTATCTCGAACGGATCCTCATCAAAGCGCTCACACAAAACACTTTCAAAATCAATACTATGATTGAAATCTTCTCCATCTTCATCTATGTTGTCATTATGTTCGTCATCTTCAGTTTGAATTTCTTCAGAAAGAGTGATTGCAAGTGAAGTGGTTGACTTCTGGTACAAAACATCACATACCGCTAAGTGGATTCCGTGTGCATAACACAATTGATGCTCACATTCAATTAGCCTTCCAAATTTCACCATCATAGCTGCACCATCAGTAACACAAGCCACCACATGTTTTTCTAAAGAAATATGAAATTCCTCTAACTTTTCTTTGATTACTTCAACAGCAGTTTCAGCAGGTAGAGTACTAGAAATCTTCACCATTCCTAAGTTCCAAAATGTTCCGTCAGTTTTGTGTATGTTAATATTTAAATACCGGCGATTGTTTAGTGAGGTGTATTCATCTAAGGATAAACTAAACCTTGATCCTGCATTTATTTGGCTGGTAATTTAAGAATTTAAGCGTTCTTTTATTTGTTTGTACTGCGAATGAACGAGATCCATTACATGTGATGGATTTTTTGGTAAAGTATATCCTCTGTCTGTCAATGATTTTCTGATGAACTCACTTTTTGTAATAGAATTGATAGAGATGCCATCTAGAGTGGCTAGTTTTGTTACTATTTCTTCACATGTTTCTTTCTTAATGTAAAACGATGTTAAGGTTTGTTGAGAGGTTTGTCGCTTGCTACTAGTTGCTCCATTTTCCTCGGCTGTGCGCTTAGCATTAGTAACAGATAACTTGCTAATATTATGCTTGTTAAGCAAATGTCTGATAAGACTGCTTGTAGACCAACCTTTACACTTTATTTGAGTTTTGCATTCTTTACAGGTTGCAAATTCTAGTTTCGAATCCTTCACGAAATATTTCCAAGCAAATGATTCTGACATTCTTGATTGAAGGGGTTCGTTTCGAAAAAAATAAATTAAAACATACTATATATATATAGTACTAGGCTAGTATAGGAACTACAAAGAATCTTGAGTCACAAATACTCACAATATAAAGGAAGTGTGACACTTGCACAATGCACAACCTGGCGTAATGCAGTTACTGGAGCTACTGAGCGTGGTGACAAATTAAGATAGCATCAGCGCAATTACGCAAGATATTACATGTCCTGACAAGTAGTGACAATCTGTGACATGCCATAACAAGCTGAAATTAAAAAACAAAAACTAAGCAAGCTTAAAACTAACAAATACAAACGTATTCTGACAAGTTATGGGTTAATTAAACTTACTATTAGCAAAATTTCCCAGTCTTAACACAAAATAAGCAAAATTAAATTTTTAAGAAAATAGCCCGGGATTTCCCGGGACAGGGAGAATTTCCCGGGAAATTTAAATTAGCTAAAAATCTACCGGGATCCCGGTAAAGAAACCCTAGTTCCTATCATGTTTGCACAGAGAAGGATTGTAACACGATCCTTAGCTCGCTTTGAACCTTCAACGACTGACCCGCGTTCAACATACCCACGAGTGTTCAAAAGCTTGAAGTAGAGTCCGGTTTCGTCAGCATTGAAAATGTCCCCTGGTTTAAATGCTTCAAGCAGTTTTGACGCATTTTGTTTAAGCCATTGTTCTGCAGCACTTGCATCAGCAGACTTACTTTCTCCATGTTCAACTTTATAGACAATATTATGTCTTGCTTTCCATCGTGTACACCACCCATCGCTAGCTTTGAATTCCTTAATGTCCATTTTTTTGCTAAGTCCTCAGCTTTCTGGCGAAGGAAGATTCCACTGGACAGCACACCTTGTGCGCGCTTTTCTTTAAACCACATAAAAAGAACATCTTCAAGATCTGAAAATTTGCCTGTTCGCATTCTTTTTTCAGTGGCGTTTCTTTCTCCACTATGGAGACGGCATTCCAGCTCACTTCTTCGTTTCCATATTAAATTCACCATCTGTCTGCTCACTCCAAACTTTTCTGCAACTTGCAGTCTTGTAACGCCTGGTTGTTTGCACATGGAAATGACTTCTACTTTTTGTGCCAGGCTTAAACACTTCCGTTTTCCTTCCATAATCATCTAGTAATCCTGTAAAGCAGAGCAAGACGCGTCTGAACAGCACGGCATCACAAATACAAGTTTGTTTTTTTCTGCTTAAAGTGCTTCAACCCTGTTGGATTATTGACACCATTTTTTTTTTTTTACTCCCCGAAGGGAGGTTGCAAAATGGTGAGGCGCCACTGTAAACTAGAGCTGCAAAGTAGACTATACTAGCTGAAAAAAGACACTATAAGCGTAATCAGAGACACACTATCCATAGCAATTACCATGTAAAAGTAACTGTTTCCTAGTTTTGAGACACTATAAGCGGCGAGACACAATATCCGGGGACACTAAATCCGGCGTCTACTATATATATATATATATATATATATATATATATATATATATATAGAGAGAGAGAGAGAGAGAGAGAGAGAGAGAGAGAGATAGAGAGAGTTAACAAAATATTTCGATATCTGATTTTATTACTGTGCAATAATTTTACATCACAAGTAATTCCACTGAAACGGTCAGTTTAGAACTGTGTTGCAACTCCATTTGTCCTGTGTGTGCGATGCTAAAACACACTGGGCCATTCCATCGATGAAGTTTTTAATGTCATCTTTGGGTATTGCAGCCCATTTCTCTTTGAGAGCCAGTAATTAGGGCTTCCCGGATGAAGGCTTTGGTTGACGTCTCCTCAGTGCCCCGTCCAGCATGTACCACACATGTTGTATGGGGTTCTGAGTTACACGAGCTGTATGATCATGGACACCGTTTTCCAATGACTGATGGAAGTAGATTACCATTGGCATAAAGTGGCAGTAGGTCTTCCTCCAAAATACTCTCGCATTTTTCGGAATTGCTGGTTCCGTTGCATATCACCGGTTCTGATCGTCCCATGCTCCAAATGGGAACCCACACCATAACAGAAATACCTCCGTGTTTCATTGTAGCCTGCAGATGCTTCTGTGAAAATTCTGTTATGGATGTCTCTATACGCACACACGTCTACTGTCCGAAAATGAGACAAATCTGGATTCGTCTGTGACTGTTATGGTGCTCCAAAACTGAGAGTCCCGGTTCTTCATCAATGCTACTCACTACTTGCGACAAAGAATGTTGCGAGGGGTTATCCTGAGCATTCTTCTAGTTGCCCTATAATAATAGCCCATAGCGTAGAGATATCTTCTGAGGGTTCCATAACTAACTCCCATCCGCATGCCCAATTCACCAGATGTGGGTTCACCTCTGCAATTCGTCTGAGGGCACGTAACGTTCTCTGTCATAGACATGGACGACCGGGACGCAGGGCAGCTGTTGTCTTGCTGGTTGTCTTCAACTGCACAATCACTCAGTGGTTGACAGTGGAAGAGGAAGCCGAGGTGAAACATCCTTTTGACTACACAAATCTTTCCAAAGGCCAACGATTCGTCCTGTGGTGAAATTTGTCAATTCACACAAACCTTCGCCACGTGACATCTTGTAACTATCAATGATTCGTTTTTTCATTTACTTAGGCTTGGTTTGCTTTCTTCTTTAAAAAATATTACACAATGTCACTTTGTCTATTTATTTTTGTCAACCTTCTGTGTGTGTGTGTGTGTGTGGTCCTTAATACTTTTCAGTGAACAGTATTAGGGACCATCACGAAGTGGGATGAAGAAAGTTTAGGAAAAATAATACTGTTAATGGCTTCTAAACTATTAGAACATTAATTTTACTGGAAATATGATAACATTTTAAGGTTTCGTACATCTTCTATTCGTGTTTATTACTTCTTCAAACCTTCGAAGCGTATCGTCTACAAACCACTTGCAAATATCACTGTCGATCCTGTTCCATTTATTTTTTTTCATTCATATCAGAATTTGATGAACACCGATGTTTTTTAATATTTTCCAAAATGTTCCAAACCATTCAGGTTTGGAAAATGAAGAGACCAGTCAAGAGAATGCACCTGTTCTTTTGCAGACTGACTCTCGCTAACAAGTGATGTATGACATGGAGCATTGTCCTGTTGAAAAATAAAGTCAGATTTCATAGATTCTGAAAATAATTTATCGATGCAGAATTTTAATGCTTTTCCGAGCATTTTGTACAGGTTTTTCATTCGACTTTCACATGATAAACGGTTCTTCAAAGGTTCTCCAAGACCAAAATACTATCCCCTCTAAGTTTGACTGTTGGAACAACACTGTTATCACTGTAGGTCTCTACCAATCTTTTCTTTTCGAAAGTTTGACATGAGGTTCCAAAAATTTGCTAAAGGAAATGGAATTATTGAACATAACACACAGATAAACTATCATATAACGCAGTGAAAACGCTTATTGGTAAAAAGGGTAATCATATTGCATGTTAAGACTTCGCTTTAATTACTTCATAGTTACATTCGTAAGACCAAAGCACTTCAACCCAATTCTCAGAGGTCCAACTTTTATGTTCGTTTGCCTACTGCAGTCTGAGTTTTAATAGCTTGTCTTCCCGGTTGGATGTTTATTACCTTTTACCGACCACGTCGATGCTCAGTGGCCTGACAATTAGTCTGTTTTATGACGTTTTTACGTGGTTTAAACACATTTTAAACAGTTTAGTTGTATTGTAGTTGCAACGTGGGAAAACCCTTAAGAAGCCAGTACAGTACAAAGAATTATAACGAACAGCTAACATTTAGGAGCATTTGAATAATTTTAATATTATTTCAAGTTTCCAGCATGACTTTAGATTGAGAGGATGTTTATTATTATATTATTATTAATTATAATTATTAATTATTATTATTATTATTATTATTATTATTATTATTATTATCATTATTATTACTTACATCGGTGCTTTTCAATCAGTGGTACGCTTACCAAGTTACCAGTGGTACTTAAAGTGTTTACAAATGGTACTTAAAAATGGAAAATAAACAAAATCTAAAAACCCTTTGTCGGCGGATGATCAAAGGTAAATAAATAAATAAATAAAAAAATAATAACAATAATAATAATAATAATAATAATAATAATGAGAAGTCTTCTATCACGATGTTCACAAAAGAATAGTATAAATCTCGTTCCCAAAGCTAAATTCGTACGATTCTTTTGCGGACACCCTGTATTTCTTAAGAATCCGTTATTTCCATAAGATTTACACGAGTCGTCTTATTTAAATAACAGTAAAAGACGGGTAAGTTCTTAAAACGGTAATGGACAGAAAAAAAATGTCGTAAAGCAGTGATTTAAACAGTTCCAAGCTTTGTGTTTAACTAATTCTTCGGCACTCACCTGAGTAAATTAAAAAACTTCTCTGTCACATAATCTTTGCACAATGAATTTTCAAAGGAGAGATAGAATTTGTATTTTTTTTCAATCATTTTGTAACATTTAATTCTATGATTTGTTGAACAGTTCAAAGGACCGCAATTTCCGTAGATGTCAACCTGTAAAAATTGGTATATGAACCTCAAGTATAATGACGACAAAAAACTCATACAGCGAAAACTACTGGGATGCAATTTCTATTTGAAAGAAGCAGTTTAAAAACTATTGTGTTTGGGCTATGTCCAGATTAGGGCTGTTATCAGGAGAAACGAGTTATCTTTTACAAAAATAGTATATTTAGTATATATGTACAGTGTGTGTGTGTGTGTGTGTGTGTGTGTGTGTGTGTATTAGTGGTGGACCGGATATCCGCATCCGCATCATTTTTAACATCCGCATCCGCACTTCTGACTGCGGATGTTATGCGAATATTACCTCTAATAAATTATGCAATTTACAATTAAATTAGCTTATAAAGTAGCTTATAAGGCCCAGTCATGCACATTTCATGTAAAGTATTAATTATTAATGAACAAACAAATATATAAACCTCAAAATATAAATACGTGGTAACACAGAAAATTTAATGAAACTTGTTTCATTGAATTTTCTGTGGCTAAAACTCTTGAGAAAGTCATTATTTTTATCATAATGAAAACATTAATATTAATTTTAATTCTTATGCATTGCCTGCCATAATAGTAATATCACGAAATTTGAAAAATTATGTCATATATTCATAATTCTATATCATATTGATAGATTAACTAAATATCCGCATCAGCATCCGCATCCGCGGATATTGAAATTAAAAATCCGCATCCGCAGATGTTGAAAAACTGACATCCGGTCCACCAATATATATATATATATATATATATATATATATATATATATATACTCTGGACCAAAAAGTAGAATACTGTCTCAAATACATTATGATAAAAAGACATCTTTGTGTGTCAGTTTAAAAAAATATAAAATATAACAAAAACCTTATTAAATAGTGAAAAGTTAATGCATAGCGACATACCAAAATATTAGAATATCTTGTCAAGTGTTACAAAAAAAATAGAACAAATTCATTATGTTTATTGAGTACTGCTAATACATTAAACCGCTATCAAAGGCTTTTTAACGTTTCGCCTTAGTATTTAATTGGTCCACCCTTAGCCCTGATTACGCCCTCCAATCGACGTGACATCGAGTTGACAAGCCTCTTGCATTCTTCTGAATGAACGGTCTGGTTCATAATCATTTCTGTGCATATGTCACTACCTTGCATTACAAACACTCTTGGTTTTATACAGGGTGTTCGGAAAGTCACTGTGCACTTATATTTATTTAATAGCACACAATAGTATAACATTGCATATATGATAGAGGTTATGGATGGGACCATTTGTGCACTTATATTTATTTATGGATGGGACCATTTGTGCACTTATATTTATTTAATAGCACACAATAGTATAACATTGCATATATGATAAGAGGTTATGGATGGGACCTTTGTCAGTTCTTCATTAATTAACATTAATTATATAAGTGCACAGTGATTTTCCGAACCCCCTGTAGTTATGGATGCATGATTCGTCAGAAGCAAGATG
>JAJOZX010009543.1:132500-153255 GCA_023014485.1 Bathynomus jamesi
TTGCCATCCAGCGCGCGCGATGGAAGGCGCCGGGACGAGCGAACCGGGCACCCCGCTTGTTCGGACCGCCCAGCACAATTACAGAGAGCTCCAGAAGTTCCCTGTAGTCATCACGTGGATGTTGACCGTCGAGGAGGCGGCTGAATTCGATCAGCAGGTCGTCGCGGGCGTCCTTCAGGTGCTGCGGCATGGTTCCATCCTCGAAGGGCTTCGCTTTGGTTTGATCGATGAAGTCCCACTGGGCGGCGAATCGTTTGAACAGGAGGATGTCAGGACCAGTAGAGGGACCGAGGCACGCCGTGAATGCCTTCTCGCACACCAGTTCGTGGATGTGGTGGCGGCAAGCCAAATGAAGCACTGTCTTCTCGAGTTTCTGCTCAATGATATAGCAAGCTCCTCCTGAGAGTCCTGTGTTTGAGGCGGTGGTGTCAAAAGAGAGGGCACAGATCCGTCCCTTGATGTCCCAATCCTCGAGGGCAGAGAGGACGGCTTCCGCCATGGCGCGGCCGGTGCCGTCGGGGAGGCTGGGCACAGCCAGAAGCTTGTCGACGTTCTCCCCAGACACCAGAACTGGAAGGCGATCTTCAGCAGGGCCTCCGTCAGCCGCTGGTACGATTTTCCCGTCCCAGTGAACGGTCAGCGGCACAGTAGGATGGAAGGCTGCCTTCATTTCCGCTGCTGCCATAGCACGGAACTTTGCTCGGTCGCGGCGGGAGGATTCGCGGTTCAAGACCAGCTCCTCAGGGTCGTGGCCCAAGCTCCTCGCAGCCGCCGACAGCAAAAAAACACCTTCTCGGTCGGTAAGTTTCGTCCGATCCATCGCTGCGGAGAGATCAGGGTGATCATCTTTTTCGACGCGCGGAATCGCTTGGGTGGTAAAGGGGTCGTAGATGCTTCTGCATTCGACGTGGACGGGCCCGGGAGAGAGAGCTCTTCCTCTTCTTCTCGGCGACGACGCCGTGTCGGTGACCGAGTCGGGCTGCTTGCACCTGAGCTGGAGCTCGATGCCAGCTCGACGAGTTCTTCTCGGCTCTCTCTGTTCGCCCTTTCATCATCTTGCCGGCGGCTCCTTTCCGCTTCCTGTCTCCTCGCACGCTCCTCCTCAGTGTGCAGCGTCATGTCACGTGTGGAGGAGATGCGGCCGCGCCGCACCTCGGCCCTTTGTCCCGTCAGGAACTCCCTGTCCTCTTCGATTGTGATCATCGACATCGCCTGTTCGTGTGCGATGTCGAAGAGGCGGTCAAGGGATGGGAGGAACTCGGCCTCGTTCCTGATTTGGGTCACAGTGCGCCGTTTCGAGTTCTTGTTCAGAGCCCGCCACTTCTCGTACATTCGGAGAACCTTGTCCCTTGCGCGTTGGTCTTTCTGCGTAGGAATACGGGACCGCTCCCAGAATTCCTTGACTGCGGTCACTGTCTCAGCGGCTGCTTCCTTGATCGGCTTCTTGACGTCAAGGTGAAGGTGGAAAAAGTACTGAAGCGCCTGTTCCCGTAGGCAGCATGCTTCCTGTGATGCTGTGGTCCACGGTCCCCAGGAGATAGACTGCTGTTTTAGATCTTGTTGCCGAAGCCATCACGTCGTTTCAGAACTCACTGAAAAAGAGAATGAAACACTGTTAGTGTTGGCAAAACTCGTCCCAACCCATTTTCTACTTAGAATAACATGTTCTTTCGCCTGTATCAATATTTGGATAAACTCGTGTTACACCTGTATAATACCTCATTTTAGTCTTCTGTACACCAGTGCGGAAGACTAAACCAACGACTCTGACCGTCCGTCTGTCTGTCTGTTATCATTTTTCAACTCAGAAACTACAGCAGCTATCGAAACGAAAACTGACATGATAACAGAACGCCATGAGTACTTTTCGACAAAAAGTATAAACTTTGACCTCGTTGAGGCAGTTCTAATTATTATTTTATTTCAAAAATATTTACACACAATGTTTTTAGACGGAATGACACCAGAAATGCGCCCGTCCTGATAGAAATTCCCAAAAAATGAAAAACACCCCAAATAAGTGGCACCCTAATATATATATTATATATATATATAACTAGTATTTTTAGTTTATTTTCTTGATAAAATTTTAAAATACTAATTAAGATTTTTGGGGATTTTTAAAAAAAAATTCGGCGAACTTCTTTCTGTAGTTACATGTTTGTATTTGTGTGTGTAGGTATGGAAAGAAACCAAGAAATTGAAGAAGAGAAGGTAGTGCATCTTTGATGGACTTTAATACAGCTCCAATGCCAGTAAGCTGATCCTTCTAACCATCCATTTAAAATAAGGCAATACAAGCAGAAGGCAAAGGTTCGGCTTTCAATCACTTGCCTTATTTTTTTATGCAGGAATGAGGGGCCAAGGGTGAACGCCCGCAGAAATGCCCCACCCCCTCATAGAGGAAGAGAGTCAAAATGAAGGTCCAAGGTTTTCGAGATGCCTGGATATACGCATGCCCTAACATATGCATTATTCAATTTATAAAAAAGGATATAAATCTATAGCCAGCGTCCGTTTCCCTCTGAGCTAAGTGAAGAGACTGAGGTCGGGAGTTCGAATCCCGATGATGCTGGTAATAATATGAGAGCAATGGATCGCATTAGTTGGCCTGAGCGCTGTGACAGTTTCTGGCCCTCCTAACTAATCATTACATAGATCTAGAAGAGGTTTTTATTGAAAGTGTTTTTGTCCATCATCAAAAGGTTTTTATGAAAACGATTATTATAAATTACAAACTTCCTAAAATTTTACAATTTGAAATTTTGACATTTCAGTCCACAATTTTTACGAAAGGCCAAACTTCTTATTTAACATAATTAAGAAATTTTGCTTGCATACTTACTCCGATGTATCTTTGAAGTGCTTTCACGTAATTTTCTCTATTTGACATAGTTCTACAATTGGATACCATCCACGCCGCAACTACATTCTGCCCTTCACGATTCCTGAATGGGGCTTTCTTCATGGGTCTTTTCACTAATGAATCATTCCTTCCCGAAATAATTTCTTTGGGGTGGACATACCCGTAACTATTAAGAAAAATGGATATAAATAAATGGAAGTTGGAAAGGAAAATGTAAACATTACTATAAAAAATAATAATAGTAATGCCATTTACCACTTTTCGAATAAACCACTCCTCCTGAATAAACCAATACCTTTACGTGTTATACATTTAACAGAGTAAAACATAATATATTTACTAGAATCAACATTGTATAAAGCGAACTACATTTTATCATATAACGTACAATTTAGAGTAAGAAATACTGTAGATCATACATTTGTTTTGAAATGCTTAAGAAGTTTTTTAACTCATCGCAGTTTGCAGTTTACCTAATCACTTGAGAAAGCGATGCCCGCAGTATAAAAGCTTTGGAAAGACATAAGATGGACTTATCATTATCATACACAAAGGTGTCCAACTTCATTCCGAATTATTTTCAGCTAATTGCGTGATTACTGGAAGGATTCAAGGTTGCATTGAATTACTGTTATTTTTTAACAACCTTTGTACATAAAGAAAACTGTTGTTTGTATTTCTATTTACAAACCAAAGTCAAAATAGTAAGAATATTACATACTTCAATAGTATGAATATAATCACGTTTATAAATTTCTAAAAATTTTGTTTTGAAGTGTTACATGTGGCATTAAAAACAAACGGGAAAGAACCTCCTTGGCAGGAAATTTCTTAAAAAGAACCTCCTTGGCAGGAAATTTCTTAACTTATTTAATAATTTCTTTGTTTTAGGAAATTTTTCCTTAGCTTTTACTTTTTAGAATTTTAGAATTTGCCCTGAAGATGAGGGTTGTATCCCTTCCAGTACTGCATGTGCGGGGGGAACGTATTCCACAGACGTCGTACGGCGTACGTAGTTAGTGTGTGGTGATCATCCGTACGTCATACGTAATTAGGTCTTAAAGGATTAAACTTAGGTTCTATTTTAAACTCTGAACGATACACTTCATCTTATTTTATACAAAAATTTTGCAGAATTCTATTCGGTAATATATTTTTTTTCTTTTAAATAAGTTATCATAAAAAGCAAAAATGTGGAGTGGGTTATGAAGGAGTTGTGGGTTGTGGGTGGTATAAGCCGGGCTGTGGGCGTGAGTGCATAAGACACATTGACAACGGGAGTGAGGAGTGTTGGGTGGTCGCTAAACTTCATATTTATATATTTTCTATGTATAAAAACTGAAAAAAATTTAATATTGAGATAAATGGTGGCCCCCCCCCCCCAAAACGTCATATTTATATATTGTTTTCTGTGGGAAAACTTGAATAATCGTTAAAATGCTGGCCCCTAAATTATATTATTATAATTATATAATAATTATATTATTATAATGTAATATTATTATAATAATATTATAATATATTATTATTATAATTATTATAAAAGTTCGTGAAAGGAACAAACAGATCGTGGTCGCACGGGGGGGCGTTTGTGTCATATATATATATATATATATATATATATAGACTTAATTTTAACATTTATTTTTGCCTTATCTTTCTTTGTGACATTAGTGGATTAAAAAAAGACCCCTTTGGGATTTAAAAGGATTAAAAGGTATTAAAAAAATTACTTTTGAGGGTGCCACCACTCTTTTTTCCTAAGTGTCACTCCCCTCACTGCCCTCTTCCTCCCTTCGACATTCTTACCACCACACTACTAGCTCCATTACTATGTGTTATTATGCTAGCTGACATAGAGCCATAGACAACGAAGTGACCAGCAGTAGTACAGTAACATCTTTTGCTGATGATACAAAAATTAGCAGAAAAATTATAAACTCAGATGTGGAAGCTTCAGAAACGGACACAAACAGAATACGGAGATAATTAGAAGACAACAGTATGAAATTTTAGACCGAAACTTTTTAACTTTTAAGATATGAGAAAAATGAAGTACTAAAACATGTTCCAAATAGTGAGGAAATTCAGAAAAACACAAAAGCAAAAGATTAGGAGTCAAAATAAACGACGATACGAAATTTGAGAGACGAAATAATATAGCGATAAACAAAGCATAAAGAATATTAGTCCGGTTGCACGGGGTAGAAACCCTGCATTGTTTGTTACAAAGCAAATCTTGACATATTTTGAAAGCTTAAAGCTTATACCACCCCATTCAAGAATCCATCGGGTGTACACCTGACCCCCGCCGGCGAAACTGAAAAATCCCATATCCTGGTCAATACTTGAAGGATTTTGATGATCTTGGTGTCATTTCTAGGAGTTTTTAGGATGATGAGTCGATCTGGAGGGGTTGCAGATACTTTGGCAGTCGTTTTGACCCACATCCGTCAATACTTAAGGTTATTGGAGGTCAAACGCCCCCCGAAATAAGGAATATCCCATATCCCGGGCAGTCGTGGAGATATTTTGGTGATCTTAATGTCGTTTTTATGGTTTTTGGCGAGACTGAGTAGTTCTATAGGCACATAATAACAGTAGGATATCATTTTGCAACTCCATGGGTCAAGTCAAGGTCATTTGAGGTTAAAGTTTGGCCTTGAAATATGATAATGCCACAGTTGACATCACTGTATTTGCTTTATTTCATTGACAATTTCAATGGCGGGTGTTGAAGCCATTGTACTTAGGGGTGCCAGCGACAAACAGTATCCGTCTGAAGAACTCCAGATCTAGCTCTTCTGCACGGTGAAAGTGACACTTCGGCTGCTCTTGTAAGCTTCTCAGAAGGCTCAAATGAGCAGGTTGCCTCCATGGGCATAGGAGGTTTTTTCGGACCAGTGTATGGCACAACTTCCAGCTCACAATTTATGGGAACTGACATTTCTTGTTTTGATAGTCTAGGAATGACCTTCGCACTGTCGTTTTCAAGTGATCTGGGCTGTGTTACAATAGCTGCAAGGTTGTGACAGTTTAATCTACAAATTTTGGAGTGAATAACTGCATCAAAGTTGTCAATTATAACTTGCACAAGACCAGCAAGTGCAGCATCATTCAAACCCGACCACACAGCATCTCTTGCTGCAACAACAGCAGCTGAGCGCAGAAAACGCCGCACTTCATCATAAGAACAAGTTACATTGTACTTGTACAACTCTTTAATGATTTGCTATGGTCCCCTATGAGAACACCCAGTGCTATTTGGAGTGGAGTAGGCTGATTTGTAACAACACTTGCTACAATGTTTCCAACCATTATGGATTGCAGGGAGTCAGAGAATTTCGAACTTAACACGAGTAAGCATTTGCATAAGAACATCACTCATGCATTCGGAAGTAATATATTTGTCTATGTGAGTACGATAAGAAGTGAATTCTTCCTTGTTCTTTTTGCACTCACTCGCGATTTGCTTGCCCAACTTCTTCACACACTCATCAATATCAACAGATTCCTCACAATCTTTTGCAATATTCAGGTATGAGGCAGCATAGTTTTTGAAAACTAACAACGTAGCGATACCATCCCCATGTAAGTCTACAATTTCGTCTTTGAAGTAATCTTTAACTTTCACAATGAGCTACCTACGTGACAACTTCTCACCATCTAACTCTTTTTAAAGCTTCTCTACTTCAATTGAATTCCATGGTTTCATTTTGTCCTTCGACAATTCTACACACAAAGCAATGAAGGGGCGGTCTTCAGGTTCAACCCTTGACTTATTCTGGCAAGCTCTCTCAATCTCAACATGAAAGGTAGACATACTATGGTATCGGGCTTCTTCAGCCGGTAAATCTCCTTTCATGCCCAACAACCTACTGAGTACAATTTGTCCCTGCTCATCATTTTTCAGTTTACACTTTTCTATCAACACATCTTTGTAATTTGTTTTTTTATCACCAAGCTTATCGGTCATAAACCTAGATGCTGGAATGCGGTATTACACCGGAACTTTGATGTCACATTTCTCGGGTAATATACACTCACTGACTTTCAAACAAAAGAGACAGTGTTTTTTAGGGTCATATACTGGGCCTTCACTAAGAACAGCACTACGTAGTCTTTTTGGCTCCACTGTAGGGGTATCACATTCCCTCTTTTTCATGAATGCTGACAAATTCCGCTTGGACACAAGTGGAAACACAGTTCTTGTGACAACAAAGGATTTTTGCTCCATCTTCCAAGAGAGGCTCTAGATTCGCTCGAACATCTGGCCGCCCTCTGATGTCGCTGCTCTCTATGATTTTCTGAATCCTCCCACAATTTGAAAGACCTTTCTGACCTCCAGGACGGCTACGCAGGAAATCCTTGAAGAAACATTCGTCTGCAGCTTTTGTAGAACCTGAAAAATAAGAATTTTGTTTACCCATTCTTCAGAGTACAAATTGCACTGAAATAATTTATCCTCAGCAAATGAAAACTAAACAATGCTCACTTGGTATATTCTCCATATTCAGCAGTCAAAAAAACAATTTTGGAATCAGCACAACCAAGACGTCATCAAACCACCAGGTGGGCAGCACCATCAACAATAATCTCAACAACCTGAAAAAAATAAGAGGAATAATTAGACATATTGGAATTCACCTTACCATGGGGAAAATAATCCCTGATTTCATTTTAAACCCTATAGAACTACTCAGTCTCGCCAAAAACCATAAAAACGATAGTAAGATCACCAAAATATCTCCACGACTGCCCGGGATATGGGATATTCCTTATTTCGGGGGGGGCGTTTGGCTTCCAATGACCTTGAGTATTGACGAATGTAGGTCAAAACGACTCCCAAAGTATCTGCAACCCCTCCAGATCGACTCATCATCCTAAAATTCCCTAGAAATGACACCAAGATCATCAAAATCCATCAAGTATTAACCAGGATATGGGATTTTTCAGTTTCGCCGGCCATCTTGAAAAAGCCAAGCGGGGGTCAGGTGTACACCCGATGGATTCTTGAATGGGGTGGTATAAGCTTTCAAAATATGTAAAAATTTGCTTTATAACAAACAATACAGGGTTCCAGTAAAATCAGGGTCTGTGCTACCGGACTATATGGAATTATATACTAAGAACCTTTATGAGATGGAACAAGAGTGTAATGGTTCCCGTGCTGAAAATACTGATCATACCAACACTGGAATGCTGACCAATCTTCATGTCGCCATATAAAAGAAAAGAAATTAATGAGCTGGAAGAAATTCAAAGAAATTTCACAGCCAAAATCAATGACTACAAAGAACTAAATTACTGGAAAATACTACGTACATTAAATCTATATTCAGTGGAAAGAAGAGAGAGTTACAACATAATAAAGTAAACCCTCATCCAACGCGTGTTTGTCCAGCTCGAATTTGCTTATACATGGAAAAATAAATGCGAACAATTACACCAGTACACATTTGAAAACTTGTCGATCGATTTTTACAAACTAGTTGGTGATTCTATATAATTTGAGTGCGCTGATCTCAAAAATATAGTTAGTTTTTCCCTATCACGTATGGTTTTCTTACTACAGGGTGTGTCATAAATCCCTCATTTATCCCCAAATGTGAACCATCTTATCGAGACCAACATTGGATTGCACATGCTAAACCATAAATTTTGTTGTCATAGACTACAGTAACGCTTACATAATAGTGTAGGGTAAATATATATAACAACCAGTCCCGTTCCCAGCAAAATACTCTCTCCCCTCCCATCAATGGGTGGTTAAAATTTGGGGACATGAGGTATCACAACACTCCTTGTAGCACGAAATCTTTAGGTGATAGAGTAAAACCTAATTAAAGCAGAATTAAATAGCTCCTAGCTCTTGGACAAGCATATTGCTTGTTTATGAAAGAATAAAAAAATAACTGAAAGAAACAAAATATATTTACCTTCTTTACTTGCAAACATTTCAGGACTTATTCCAAAGACTTAAGACTACGAAGGTAGATCTGACTAATGACGACTAAACCGGTGCTTCTTTGATGTTTTCTTATGCTGTGCGTTAGGCTGATCTCGTTGCAGACACCAGCAGTAATCCGCCATCATATTTGTATGCCATCTTCCTTGATATCTTTTTTCCATGGTTTTGATGTCCTGTTGAAATCGTTCCCCTTGCTCCTCACTGACATCTCCGAGATTTTCGGGAAAACGGTCAAGATGCGAAAATAAGAAGTGAACTTTCAGGCTCATGTTGCAGCCTAAGGCGCAAAACTTTTTAAGCATATTTTCCACCAGTCTTTCATAATTTTGGCTTTTGTAGTTTCCCAAGAAGTTTTCAACAACATCTTTGAAACCAAGCCATGCTTCTTTTTCTTTATTGGTCATTGTGTTCAGGAAATGATCGTCTGTCAATAACTTTCTAATCTGAGGACCTATAAAAACACCTTCCTTTATTTTCTTGTAGCTAATCTTTGGATATTTTGAACAAATGTACTTGAAACACTCACCTTCTCTATTCAATGCTTTGACATACTGCTTCATCAAGCCTAACTTAATGTGCAAGGGTGGTAGGAGGATTTTATTTGGTTCAACTAGATGGTCATGTAAAATGTGCTTTGATCCTGGGGTAAGATTCTCTCTAGGAGGCCAAGTTTTCCTCTTCCAGTGCTGGTCACGTGCTCGACTATCCCATTCGCAGATGAAACATGGCATCTTAGTGTATCCTGATTGCTGCCCAAGTAACATGCAAAGGACTTTGAGATCCCCACACAATATCCATCTGTGATTTTGATACTGAATTTTTTCCAAAAGCAGTTTCATGTTATCATAGGTCTCTTTTAAATGAGTAGAATGGGCCACTGGGATTGATGCATATTTGTTACCGTTGTGCAGTAACACTCCTTTTAGACTGGTTTTAGAGGAATCTATAAACAACCTCCAGTCACTGGTTTGGTATTCGATGCCTAGCTTGCACACTAATCCTGTGATGTCCTTGCAAAATACCAAGGGACCATCTTCTTCGAAAAAAGGCACGAAGTCTTTCTCACGATTTCTGTACCAAGCGAAGTATGTGTCGGATGCCAATAAATTGTTCTCCTGCAATCTAGACCCCAAAAGTTCTGCAGAGTCCTTAGGCAGATTCAAATCCCTGACTAAGTCATTTAGTTCGGCTTGGGTTAATGGTTTAGGAGGATCTCGGTCAGCTGTTGGCTGTTCATAAACATCATCATTGTCTGGATTTGGAGCTGAATCAGAATCTGAATTGTATTGATCCAGACTCTCGGGTGGGCGGGGAATAGGAACTTCTGGACCATGGGGTACCAGCCTTATTGCAGATGGAAGACTTCGGTATTGAAGGCTCTCTTTATTCTTTGCATTATAACCTTTAACATTGCAGAACAGAAGTAGCAGTTATCGGTATGGTTTCTAGGCTCGCGCCATACCATAGGGATCCCAAATGGCAAACTTTTCTTTTTACCTTTGCTCCAATTCCTTAGTGCCGCAACACACGTAAGACAAACCTCGTGTGGAGCCCAACTTTTGTCTTGATCTCCTAATTTAATTCCAAAATAAGCATGATAAGTTCTCTTAATGAAGGTCGTTACATTTGTCCTTTGTTTTACAACAACATACCGACCACAAATATAACAAAATATGTCTGGACTATGGGTACATCCTCTAGAAGCCATTATTAAAATTTTAAAGACGTAATGTTAGAATTATCTATCTGAAAAATATGAAAAACCGAAATTAATTAAAGATAAAAAAAGGTAAAAAATTACAAAACGCCCCAAAATTGTTTTGCTAATAATTTTAAAACTGTGGGTGATAGAAAAAAAAATGGTAGCATTTTTTAATTCAGCGCAGCGAACTGCTTCAGAATCACAACTCAAAATAAAGAAATCGATTTTCATGCAGACCGGTGTTATTTGCCGAAAGCGGAAAATTTGATCATACACGGTCCGCCAAACACGTTCTAATACAGTAGTACTGTACGCGTGCCAATGCGCGCTCTAGTGTTTTCTCCTACACTCTCCAACACTCCCGCATCTCCCTCCCTCTTGCATCACCCCTTGCATCATCCTTTGTCTCAGTCCCGCTACCGCGTTAAGTTCAGTGAAGTTGTGTTGGATTGTTTTTGTCGTATTTTGCCGTTGTTTTGCTATTACCCTTAGACAGCAGTATGGCACCAAAACGTAAAGCATCTGCAAGTGATAGTGAAGAGAAGAAAAGTCGTAAGGTTATGACATTAGCCGAAAAAATAAAGATTCTAGATAAGTTGCGTGGTGGTATGAGCTTAACATCACTTGGCCGCGAGTATCACGTGTATAGTCTACCATACGCACCATCCGAAAGAGTGAAGAAAAGATACGTGCTATTTTCATTAATATATTTTTATTTACCATATGTAAATATCATTATATTTATGATTTTATTATGTTCTTATTTCATATACAATGTAGGTAGGGAAATTAATTTGTGTGTGAATAAAAATCTACATATCGAAGTATTAATGGGAGACTTTACGCGGCCGCGTTCACGTATCCCCATTTATCCCATAAGGTATCAAGTTTTTCCAACGCGGATTTACCTAACGCGCCGTTCTCGAGGAACCTAACCCCCGCGTTGGACGAGGGTTTACTGTATATGCATGGAAAATAATAGAAAAACTAGTACGAAACCTCAAACTGAACCCTTAATCATCCAAACAACATTGCAAAATAGGAAAGGCAGAATGTAGTATGATCCCGAACTAAAGGCCACACAAGGAGCATCCTCAAATAAAACAGTTTTGTTGTCAAAGGGCCAGACTCTTTAACCAGTCACCCAAAGAAATCAGGAACAACACCGAAGCTGATGTGAAAGTCTTCAAAAGAAGATTACATGCTGGCTCAGGACAACCTCAGATGAGCCGGGTTTACTGGGCTATGTGAGATGGAGAGCTCAAAAAAGCAACTCTCTCCTTCACCATTCCATCTCTAGTGGTTGGGCCGTGAGCCTAACTTCCGTGTAATGAGGAATCACCACACGGAACTTCTATAAGGTTATACTCGTGTGTGTGTATATATTTTAAAAAGCATAACATTTTTTTTCCGGTTATCTTATGAGATTTGAAGGAACTGTAGAAATTCCAATTTTAATTTTAAAGCATCATATTCAGTAACAGAAGCACTCCGATATGACACGAAGAGCGAAGACTGTATTTTAAAATGTGTATTTCTTTTCAGAGAAAACATGTTGTAAACGTAAGTTATTAAAACTCTAATCACTTTTCCAAACTTAATTAGCAAATTAGCAACATACCTAGCATAAACATCTGAGTCCTTCCTATATGTCATTGTCCAGTTGAAAAGGCCATTATATATTGCAGGATCTTGGTAAGAATAAGCGGGAGATTCCATTTCAAAAAATATCCATCTCTGATGATCGTTCCTGTAATGATCAAAATATTTCGAAATTCACAGAGTATTGTGATTTGTGCATGTAAACAAGTTTTGAATTCTAAGTCTTCTTTTAC
The DNA here is from genome assembly GCA_023014485.1 of Bathynomus jamesi. Classification (NCBI taxonomy): domain Eukaryota; kingdom Metazoa; phylum Arthropoda; class Malacostraca; order Isopoda; family Cirolanidae; genus Bathynomus; species Bathynomus jamesi. The sequence goes on from JAJOZX010009543.1 coordinate 144,875, forward strand.
GTAGAAAAGTAACATTTTCAAAAGTGTTGATTTGTTTTACAAATTATACAGGGTGTCCCAGAATTAACTATCTATTTCAATGAAATCGGACAAATTTTTTAAAAACACACTTTTATTTATGTTTATCATGTTTAATATGTGTTAAAAATGTATAAATTTCTAAATTTTTTTCATAATTTTATTTTCATAATTTTTTCATTATCTGGTCCAATGAAAGACCGTTTGAAGTCATAGAATGGCAAAGAGACTCTCCAAAAGTTAACGTGTGGCTTGGAATGACCAAATCCAAAATTTATGGCCCATTCTTCTTTGCGGAGGCAACTGTAACAGGTACTGTCTACCTTGATATGCTTCAGCAGTTTCTCGAACCACAGCTTCTTGATGATGGCATTCTTGATAATGTTGTTTCAACAAGATGGAGCACCATGTCATTATGCTCTAATTGTTCGAGAATACCTCAACAGACGCCTTCCGAATCGGTGGATTGGACGTGGAGGACCTCGACCTTGGCCTCCGCGTTCTCCGGATTTGACACCCCTGGATTTCTTTGCATGGGGTTTCATAAAAGCAAAGGTTTATCGCCAAAAGATCAGTGCTTCTTGTTGAAACACAACATTATCAAGAATGCCATCATCAAGAAGCTGTGGTTCGAGAAACTGCTGAAGCATATCAAGGTAGACGGTACCTGTTACAGTTGCTTCCGCAAAGAAGAATGGGCCATAAATTTTGGATTTGGTCATTCCAAGCCACACGTTAACTTTTGGAGAGTCTCTTTGCCATTCTATGACTTCAGACGGTCTTTCATTGGACCAGATAATGAAAAAATTATGAAAATAAAATTATGAAAAAAATTTAGAAATTTATACATTTTTAACACATATTAAACATGATAAACATAAATAAAAGTGTGTTTTTAAAAAATTTGTCCGATTTCATTGAAATAGATAGTTAATTCTGGGACACCCTATATGTATATATATATATATATATATATATATATATATATATATATATATTACCAAAAGTATTGGAATGTTGGGAGTATGAGAATCAAAATTTGTGTAAATTGATAAGAGTAATTAATGACCCTGTTGAGTCGTGACGTCACGTGTTCCAGCTTCATCCGCGCACCTTGCGCAGGATTAGGGGGGTTTCACCTTTGTTCAAGGGACGGCATGTGATTGCACCATAGTACGCTGCGCAACACTTAGTATTATTCGTTTAAGCGGCACCATCTTATATTACGTGATAATTATGTGACTAATCACTTATTTCCCTTGACGTCACGTTTCCTTTGAAGGCGTCATTATTTTGACCAATGGCGCTCCTCCATACCAGAATACAGCAAACATGCAGTATAAATCATGTGTAAAATAACTGTAACCCAACTTGATTAGTTTAATTATGAATAACACTGGGTAACAAAATTTGAAAAAATTTCTGTTTATTGTGATTTTTCGGTCGTTTCTTAATGATTTCGGGGCGCTGATTCCAAAAATGATATTGGTTTTGCTCTATCATCAACCGTTTCAAAAATATAGGTTATCACACTTTTCATATGGCAAAGTATATAAAGAAGGCTAACAAATATTTTCTGAAAATAAAAACTACTGGAAATTAATGTTTATTGAGCCAAAATTGTTTGACAAACCCAAAATGGTGCAAAGGATATAATATATATCATGAGGAGAACCGATAAGAGAATAACAAGCCTCGTTATGCAGTGTGCGTTCCTTAAAAATGCACTGAAGAACGCGACTTCCGCGTATGAACATTCTTATCCTTTCTGATCAGCGACCATACGTAGTCTCCCATCATGGAAGCATCCATTCCCAATGGCCCTGGTACCTTTTCTCCATCGTTTGAATATCTTGATGGAATCCTTCGCCATGTTCTTCACTCACATCGCCCAGGTTATCACGAAAAAAGTCTAGATGTGAATGCAGATAGTGTAATTTTAAAGACATACGGCACCCCATTTTGCCATAGCACTTAATCAAGTTTGACACTAACTCCTCATAGTTTGGTGCTTTATGGTTGCCTATAAACCCACGAACCACATCACGGAAAGCACACCAAGCCTCTTTTTCGATCGGAGTCATCTTGGCTTCAAGGTTCTTTGAATTCAACAGCGCCTTGACTTGTGGTCCTACAAAGATGCCAGCCTTGACTTTGGCCTCAGAGAGTTTAGGGAACATGACCCGAATCTGTTGGAAAACTTCCCCTCCAAAATCTAACGCAGTTACAAACTGCTTAATTATACCCAACTTAATATGGAGAGGTGGTAGCAGAACTATGTCAGGCTTCACAAGAGGTTCCCTGAGTACATTGTACTTTCCTGGTTGCAGTCCTTCACGTGGAGGCCACTGAACTGTTTTATAGTGCTCAGTTGAAAAATGGATTATCTCTGAAACCATTGATGATACACACAAACCAAGGCCAAATTTGGACTCAGCGCCCACAAATGCATATAAAAACATAAAAAATTCCATATAAACAGAATCATTGTTACACAGTGTAATAATTATTAAAATAATAGGCCAATTTGAGTAGATAAATGATGTAAAACCGATATATCTAAATTCTAGTACAGGAAACGTAAGATGTTTTTCTAAGTTATAGGTACTCGTGATGAAGTAATTAAAGGAAAGCTGATTGATTGCAACATGACAACTTGGCAACTAAAACGCAAAACACAGACGAAAAAGCGATTCAGAAATTGGAATTTGATTCACAGATTCAGTTCTTTATTTAGCACTTGCTTCAGACTTCATCGATTTATTTCATTATTAATAATCAGTTTAATGTTCTTAAAGTAAACCTTGGGCAAGGAGGCCTTCCATCATGATTTTAATTTATTCCCCCTACTCCAGTTCTGCCCAACCAGCTGCAGCGGCTTGCGGGTCGAATACGACTCGCCAGTGGTTTCTATCCGACCCTCCATGATTCAAGCAAAAATAAAGAAAATGTTACCTCTCAAGCGTCGTTATCGTAGTTTTACTCAATAAACTAAATAATTCGCGCTCGAGCGTTGTTGTTGTGATCACAAGAACAGATAATTTCCTTATTTACGTTCTTGTCTAAATTTAGCCGATAAATAGGTAGGCAAATTCAGTACATTATGACTACAACAATGAATTCATCAAGATTTATGAATCACTTTTTTCATTTGATCTTTGCTTGAATATGACTGACTACTTTCAAAAAACTTTCCGCGAGAGTTTTAAGATAATGAAACAGATCAGATAAAATAAAATTATTTCAAACTTTTTAATGTAAACTCTGAAGGTACCGAACATTCTCGCAGTTAGAACTTGATTAATTTCTTTCAGCGTAGTGAAAACGTGGAAAAGAATCTAAGTGAAAATACACACCACAATCAATCAATCAATCAAATAAATAAATAAATAAATAAATATATATATATATATATATATATATATATATAGAGAGAGAGAGAGAGAGAGAGAGAGAGAGAGAGAGAGATTGTAGACACCAATCGACCAGGGAAGTACTCCGGAGGGAGACGTTAGGCGGAAAACAGGGAGTGCTGGAACTCCCGTTTCTTCTGTCACTGGCCTCTTTAGCTGATCTTTTTCCATATCAGATTTACCTTGTGAGCAGTCAAGCATGTTCTCAAACACAACTTCTTCTTCCATTATTCACTACACATTCATGCATTTTACGCACTACACAATTTTTTTCAAATTAAAAAAATAAATAAATAAATAAATAAAATGGCATCGTGGGCCTCAGAGACCTTGTTTTGGCACTCTCCTTCTTATATAGTAGGGCGTTTTTGCGGGCGCTCGCCCTTGCTGCCTCCTTCCTACCTAAAAAAATGTGGCCCTTGGTCCATTTTAAGATAACAAATTCGGCCCGCGAGCTAAAAAGGTTGGGCACTCCTCTTTAGGCCGTGAGGACTTCTTTGGCTAGTCCCTTAGCCAGTGACATTATATGACGTAAATCAACCTAATTTTTATGTAAGTAAAAGTATAATTTTTCTTGTTTTGTGTGTTTTCACCAATGCGTTATTTATTTGTTTTATCTTTTTTGATTTTTGACCCCCGATCAGTACTTCGTGGACGGCTCTTCTGAAGGATATAACTTGTTTCAGAAGAAACTACATCACACACACTTTACACCAAAAGATAGGGGACGCCGTCGCGAATAATTTTATGTAAACATCGAACAAATTCATTTACTACAAAAACGTTTATGTGGCCAAAATGTTGGGCGGAGCTTATTCGTTGGGGGTTCTAAACTCCGCCCAACGGAGCTATTTTACAATTTGTGTTGTTTGTAGTAAAAAATATGGTAATAAACAATTTTGTGCATCTAGTCACATCATGCTTGTAAAAAATTTTAAACTCTTTTGTGAAATCGAGGAAAAGTAAGTCAGCCCATAAATTTACAAAAATACTACGGCCATAAAAATTTTGCGCTTCACATCCAAAGCTAGTGAGACCAAATTTGTGAAGCTGCACTCAAATTGTAAGTGATTCGTGAGTTTAAAGTAAATGTTAAGTTCTCACTGGCTCAAAACGTTTGTTCAAAAGGTAGGATGATTATTCTTGTCTTGTTCTTTTCAAGATTTATTATTATGCACGCAAAAAAGATTTACCTTTTTTCAGGACGCATTTTTCAGACTAGTAACGTATTTATGTGTTGTTGTTGTTGTTGGTTAGCCGATCAGCCTACCCTGATCGAGCAAGCCGGCGGCACGCAGGTAACCGATCGCCCTCTCCGGAGTGGACCAGAGGTTCAGCGCACTGGTGATGTTGTGTTGTGTTCTATGTTGTGCTAGAGCGGTACAGTCTGTCATAATGTGTTCAATTGTTTGTGGTGTGTCCTGGCACAGGTGGCAGGTGTCATCTGTGGAGTTGTCTAGTCTGTGTTTATATGTCTGTAAGTTGGGGTGATGTCCACATCGGAATCGTGCTAAGTTAACTCGATCCGATCTGCTCAGGCTGGTCTCTGACCTGTCAATGGGTGGCGGCTTCGCACCTAGGACCGCATTCGGACTGAGTCGTGTCAGTGTTTTGTGGGTTAGATGCGTGTGTGTGTATGTTTCTGTACTGTGATGTCTGTGGGGCGTGGTATGGAATGAAGTATTTGGTTATTATGTCTCTCTGGTGTTACCTTAATGGTGCGAGGTGTCGGTGCATGATTGTACATGTAGTGGCAAGGGTGTTGTGGGTTAGTTGTCGCTGCTACCATGAATTGTGTTCCCCTCATGTCAAAATGTTCCCTAACTTTCAGTATTTTTGTTTCTGTGTGCAGGTGTTCTATTGGTATTATTTGAGTGCATCCTGTAATGATACGAAGTGCGTTGTTTTGTATTGTCTGTAAGGTGTTTATGTGTGTGTTTGAGATAATGGATGCCCAGCATGGGCTAGCATAGTCCATAACTGAGCGAATATATTGTTTGTATATGAGTGATATTGTTTCCTGCTGGTGTCCAAAGTTTGTGCCTGTTAGTACCCTAAGCGTGTTAAGTCTTGACGTACATTTGTTTTTAATGTCCTGAGTGTGGTTTGCAAAAGATAATGCTGTGTTGTATGTGACCCCAAGTATTTTAGTCCTGTGAGTGTGTGGAATGTTGGTGTTGTTTAGTGTAAGCTGTGGAGTTATCTGGTGTTCTTTTGTGTTGCTTGTTAGCAAGGTGATGGTTGATTTTGCGGACGCCACTTTCAGTCTATTGTGTGTGAGCCAGTCTTGTATACTGTTTATGTATGTTTGTAGGTTATTTGTAGCGGTGTCGATGTTGTTGTGGGTGGATTTTAGGGTGATGTCATCTGCATATGATAAGGTAAGTTTGTTATCTATGGGTGTTGGAATGTCATGCATGTATAAGTTGAACAGTGTTGGTGAGAGAACAGAGCCTTGAGGGATCCCATTCAGAAAAAGCTTGTTTTTGGATGACTTGCCATTAAATGTGACATGTGAGTATCTTCCTGAAAGATAGTTGTTCAGCCACCTTTTGGTGTTATTGTGCATGTTTGTGTTGAGTATTTTGTTTATGAGAGGGAAGCGTGGGATAGCATCAAATGCTTTACTAATATCTATTGTTGCTAATAGTGTACGTTGAGCTGGTCGTCTGGAGTTGATGCCATCCATGGTGTGCTGCGTGAAGTTAGTGAGTAATGTCGTGGTTGAGTGGTGAGGTCTGAATCCATGTTGAGTAGGCGATAGTGGTATGTGTGGGTTGGTGATTTGTAAGATTAGTCTTTCTGCTACTTTGGAAGGTGTGCATAGTAAAGTAATGGGTCTATAGGAAGCTGGTTCTGCTGGATTTTTGTTTGGTTTGAGTAGTGTAATAATTTTATCTTGTTTCCATATGTCAGGAATAATACAGTGTTGGTATGAATATGTGCTGATATTTGTGAGAGTTAGTATTCCCTGTGGGCCCAAGTGTTTAAGGTGTATATTAAATATGTTGTCTGGTCCAGTAGCCTTTGAATTCTTAATGTTTTTGGTGATCTTAGTGGTTTGGTCTGTATTGAAGGTGTAATGGTCGTGTCGAGTCTGGAGGTTTTCTTGTGTCTGGCTGTTTGTCTGTCTGCGTGTTTCTGGTTGTTGTCTCTCTTTAAGTGACTTATCTTTGCGTAGTGATTAACTAGAATGCTAGCTTGTTGTGTATATGTTGGGATATTATTTTGGCTGCGACAGATAGCCGCGTGTGAGGTGTGAATACCGCTGTTAGAGTGGGTAATGCTGTTTATAGTCTTGTATAGCCTGGATGTATCTGTGGAGTGGTTTAGTGTTGTTATGAATTCCCTAAATGTTTTTGTTTTTCTTTGAGTTTGTTGTTTATTTCTGTGTTAAGCTGTTGTATCTGCTGTTTTATGGCTTCTGTGTGTGGTGTTTGGCTTAAGGTTTTTAGGTGTTGGACTAGCCTGTTGTGGTACTCAGTGAGATTCCCGTAGTGAATTTAATTTTGATTATAAAAGTGAAAATAACACTATAACTTAGTTCTTAACTGACCGCCAGCACTTACAGTTAGTTCTCAGTTTACGTTCACCTTCGGCCACATTACCACCTTGTTCGTCGACTACACTGTTCATTGTCGCCACCTTCTTTGTGGTCCGTAATTGCATGGATGTAGCCAGACATTCAAAAACTATACGCATGAGGTCGTGGAAAATCGAATAAGCACGGTGTAAAGACGCATGCATGTTCGTATAAAATGGTAGAATTGAGACGTCGAGATTCTTAATACAATAATATAAATGAAAAAGAGTTATCTGGAAACCGGTTGCGAAATTTTTTTATAAAAATGTATACGCACGTGCGTATAATGCGTATTAGGCCAGGCCGAAATTTTATATTGAAAAGGTACATATTGTGAGGAGTTTGAATGGAACACAGGAACCCCCTCATAAATTATTTTCGCTGTTTAAAGACTCCTACCCCTGGCACAATTTTTCACTTTTTGACCTATATTCAAGAATATTCCATTTATACGAGACTTACTCTACATTCAGGATTTTTGATGGCATAAATCTTTATTAACGTATAATATTTTATTTAATAATGTACAGTATTAGGAAAATTAATTAAGTACAACAATATATTCAGTCTCAGAAGAAAAAACTAGAGGCATAATAAATGTGCTAAAATTCAATTAACTTTTTTATTGTTCCTTATCACATCAAAAGGGAAGAAATTTTCAATATCATTAGGAAATTTTATTTCATATGTTTCTTACTCATTCCATTGGCCTTTGATTCAAACTTGGGCAGTTTTCGCCTTAATTCTAATGAGTTTAAGATAAACTTTTGACGGCTGTCATATCCTATTCTTTCCTGACATGCCTTTGTTACTAGGTTCACTGCCCTTTCCATACTTTGACTGTGGCATGGAAAAGAAGCTATCTCCAGTGGCTTACATCGAGCCTGTAGTAGCTCATCGTCGCAAAAATTGTTTAGCAGCGGTGGAGGAGTAATGAGCTCTTTTTGCCAATCGATCATCTCGGTGTAGTCAGTAGATTGGAAATTGAGGGTTCGAGGCAACTCAAAGTTTCTGGTACCTGAAAATCCTGTTCTTGAAAGGATGATTTTCTGAATAGCTTGCTCCCTAATTTCTAGTCTCTTGTCAGTTACCAGTGATATGACTATATTTTCTGGGTGGGCAAAGTAGGCGTTATTCTTTAATACTGGTTCTATGATTGAGCTATGTTGTTCAGCTAAATTTCGAAGCAAGCACATTAAATGCCAAAAGTTCTATACACCATCAGTTGCATTAAGATGAGATTTTATCCAAAACCACCCTGGAGCATAGAACTGTATAATAATCTTGACTATATCTTGAAGGTTTTTATCGGGATTTGGCGTTGAGATATATAATCGAAGGACCCTGTTGGCTAGAGCTAGCCAGCG
>JAJOZX010009544.1:0-2500 GCA_023014485.1 Bathynomus jamesi
CCACTAGAGCCCTATCACTCCCACGCAATGGGGAAATGAGTTTCCAGGCTGTTACCTATATATATAGGACATAGCCTCGGTGGTGTAGAGGTTAGCACCGCTGATACGAATTCATCGGCCCTGGGTTCGATTGCTGGTGAGGCAGGCGCGCGCAGCAACCCAGCTGTTCATCCTCCAACACAATAAAAATTCGTTGGTAGATAAATAGGTACCTGGGTAGCCTAGTGGTTAAGACACTGGCTGCTGATCGGGAGGTCGTGAGATAGAGTCCGGGCAAGAACTTTGTAATTTCCGACCACCCGTAGTGGGTCGTGGTTCGGATTCCACATTAAGCTGTAGGTCTAGGTGGAGGAACAAGCTTGACCTTCGTCAGAATGAACTATTCGGGCGGAAGTAATACTTTCCTATACTGAGAGTATAAAAAATAATTTGAAATGAAACATTTTTTTAGTGGAATTCGTATTGCTTTGGTTACCCTATCTGAACATAGGTTTCTTCTATATTTTATGGATATGATCAGACATCATGTTTGCAAAACAGGGGTGCATGTAAAATCTTCGGAAGATAAGGCATGGGGAGTAATTTGGAAATTAGTCTATAATGCAGGTTTTCTTTATAACACACTGTAAACTTAATGAAATGAAATGGCCATACTGGATAAAGTGGAAATCACTATATTTTTTTTATGTATTTAACGAGGACACTGTAAACTCATTTCACACGACGTAATGTTCAACGATGTCTAAAACCTCATTTCATGCCCAGTTGAACAGCTTTGCTCAACTATATCCATGTTGTATAAAGGTATATTAAAACATAGTATTATAGCTGCACACACACACACACACACACATATATATATATATATATATATATATATATATGAAAATTATTTATTTCACGAAAGTAACACGTGAAAAATATTTATGATGAATAAAACCACGAAGGAAAGGAAACACAAAATGGTGCTCCTGAGGATGTCATTAGACGAAAGCGCTTGAGCACCATTTTGTGTTTCCTTTCCTTCGTGGTTTTATTCATCATATATATATATTATATATATATATATATATATATATGTTTCTAAGTGTACAAAAATAATATCTGTTTATCTCTGCATCTATCTATCTATCTATCTATCTATCTATCTATCTGTCAACGTACGTAATTTCATTATGAATTTTATGGTCCGTTTAATTAACCACACAATGTATTAGAGTATGAGAGAGAGGGTAATTGTAAAAATACTTTAACGTTAAATAACATGAGGGGAAATGTACCTGAATTTTTTGTATAAGGAGAAGGATCCCCCTCACTATGACCTCAGTTCCTTAGAGGAAGTGAAGGGAATAGTAGCATTGGCACCGGAAGTGCCTACATAACATATACTTGTGGGGAAATGGTTTCATTTATGAATATTCATCGCGTAGGCCTTACTTGCTCCTTGTTTGGAAACACATCGAAAGATTGATTGTTTTTCTATATTTTTCTTTTTTGTTGTTGTTATTCTCTCTCTCTCTCTCTCTCTCTCTCTCTCTCTCTCTCTCTTCTCTCTCTCTCTCTACATATAATATATATATATATATATATATATATATATGCTGCAAATTCACAAGGAAAAAAGAAAAACGATTCCAAGGACTTTCGTGTATTCGGAGCTACACCTCGTCAGGAATGACGATAGGAATGTCATTCCCTGACGAGGTGTAGCTCTGAATACACGAAAGTCCTTGGAATCTTTTTTTTTCCTTGTGGGTTTGCAGCATTCATTCATTTCACGTGTTTAATTGTGAAATTCATCCCATATATATATATATATAGGTGTCAAAAGTCTGGAAACATAGGAACTATGGTTTTCAATGCAAATATACATATATATATTTGCATTGAAAAGCATAGTTCCTATGTTTCCAAACTTTTGACTCACTCTATATATATATATATATATATATATATATATATATATATATATATATATATATATATATATATATATATATATATAATATATTACACACACACACACACACACACACACACACATATATATATATATATATATATATATTAGTGGTGGACCGGATATCCGTATCCGCATCATTTTTAACACCCGCATCCGCACTTCTGACTGCGGATGTTATGCGGATATAACCTCTAATAAATTATGCAATTTACAATTAAATTAGCTTATAAAGTAGCTTATAAGGCCCAGTCATGCACATTTCATGTAAAGTATTAATTATTAATGAACAAACAAATATATAAACCTCAAAATATAAATACGTGGTAACACAGAAAATTCAATTTCTGTGGCTGAAACTCTCGAGAAAGTTATTTTTTATCATAATGAAAACATTAATATTAATTTTAATTCTTACGCATTGCCTGCCATAATAGCAATATCACGAAATTTGAAAAATTATGTCATATATTCATAATTCTATATTATATTGATAGATTAACTAAATATCCGCATCCGCATCCGCGGGTATTTAAAATA
>JAJOZX010009544.1:7500-75000 GCA_023014485.1 Bathynomus jamesi
AGATCGATCCTGAACAGTCGTTGCAACCCTCATGAATAAATAAGTAGGTTTAGCCATTATAAAGATGCTTTTTAGAGGATATGATAGGCATTAACTCTTAATAATTAATCAATGCTTTGGTTTTCAAAGATATACTTTAAAGTTTCTGAATTTATTAGCACTGAACAACGCTGCTCTTGTGGCGGCCATTGTATATTTTCTAACTCCATCATATATAATAGATATTCTAATATACAGGGTGTCCTATAAGTCCGGCATCATAGGAGAAATTCATATTTTTCTATTTCTACAAACCATAATTCATATTTTTCTCTTTCTACAGGCCATAATGTCTGTGAGCAAGGAAGAACGATCCAGAAATTCTACTCATAGATTTTTATCTCTGGGGCACTTGAAAGCGCTGGTATACGCAGAGAAAATTAGAGGTTGAACATTTGCGGCAGCGCATTATTGGGGCATGTAATACCATTACTCTGACATCATTCACCGTGTGTTTGCTGACTGGGTATCACGTCTGAATTTGTGTATTGAAAAACAATGGTGGACATATTGAGAACGTTCTGTAAATAAAAGCTTTTGTTTTGCCTTTTTTATTTTTTCCTATGATGCCGGACTATGGGACACCCTGTACAATACAAAAACTGTCAAGAAGATGAACCGACCGAGTTTACGCACACGTTTACATTACAAATTAACGCGATCACAAACTACAAGAATTATTATTGTTCTGATATACGTAATTCTTGAGCACCTCTAAAAAACAAAAACATACACGCACACAAAACAAACCAACAAACAACACACACACACACAAACGAGCCAACAAATATAAACACAGCCAAAAAGATAAACGCACACAAACAAGCAAATTATATACACACACAAACAAATAAACATACACAAGCAAGCAAACAAATAAACATACATACAAACAAAATACACATTCACAAACAAACGAAAACATACAAAAACATACAAAAACAAACAAATAAAACGGTCTCAAGATCCAACAACAAAGTTTGAATTGCAAATAATGCATTACTTTCGATTTTCAAAATAACTTTTAAAAATGGTAGCTATGCATTTCATACTCATTCAGAAAATGCAAAACCTGGAATGGTTGGTAAAATATTTTGTATTTTCAACTCAGTAAAAGCTTTACGATAACCACAACGCTGCAGAACCTAAGAAGACAGTTCGCCTCGATCTACTATCGGCTCCCAATAACTTAAAATTTCATGTGGAATAAAATATAACTTAAAAATACACCATCAGTTACATAAGTTTTAATTCCTATTTCATTCAGAGGAAACGTATGGAGACAACAGATTAATGTTATATAATGAAAATAATTTATTTTTTTATGAATACTTTGGAACGATAAAATTAAACAGTTTAAAACTATTATACTTCATTAGTATATGTGTACTGTACAGTTTTTGTAAATGTTTTCCGTCATTTTAACGAGCTGTATTTCATGATGTAGGGGTAATAAAATAATGCGGCATATTTGAAGTGAAAGCACAACACCTAAGGTTTGACTGACGCGCATGTGCGACTGTAAGACTCACGCGCACTGAACTTTGACGCACGACGATGTTTCATGCTGATGTACAAGAGAAAACACAATGCGTGCTGTGGTTAGCTGAATTTAATTCAGTTATGACTGTTCATCGTAAATTTCGGCGAGTATATGGGAAGGAACCTCCAACTGATAAAACAAACGCAAAATGGTATAACCAGTTCAAGGAAACCGGGAGGATCTTGCCAAAGAATTCTTTAGGTAGATCATGCACGCACACCAGATGATGTCGAACGCATAATAAGTGCGTTGGCCAAAAAAGTTGATTCCACAGAATAGCTGCGAACTGATCATTCTTGAATTAACAGTTCACAAAGTCCCGCATAGGCGCTTCCGTCTGCGCGCCTACAAACCCCAACTTTTGTAAGTGAATGTGTGGTGGCACTGTGCATATAGGGTAATTCATAACGGGTTTCTATAAGTCCTTTCTTCTTTGTAAAGGAAACAGTTACCAGTATAACCTCTCTGGATATGCTTGAAAACTTTGTCATCCATCAAACTGAAGAAAAATTGAACATAATCTCTCGACAAGATGAAGCACCACGACATTACAGTAGCATTGTGCGTGCTGTTCTGAAAGAGAAATTCCTTGACCTTTGGATCAGACAAGCATGCCCAGTCGCTTGGCCCTCAAGATCACCGGATGTGATGCCACTCAATTTTTTCCTTTGAGGATGTGTGAAAGACCTTGTTTATTCAAAAAAAGGTGGACAGTTTGGAATTGTTGATACCGAAGATTGCAGCAGCCATCAAAAAGAGTGTCACCCGAAATGTTGAACCGAGTGTGGGTTGAAATCGAGTTGCTATTAATTAAATGTTTGCAGAGTCACCAACAGGTCACATGTGGAGGTTTATTAACCCTTTGAGTGGTGAGTTTGCAAAGTCGTATCGAGTCTCGCGCCTCAGACATGAAATGGTGGCAGGAAGATATAAACGTATAGATAGGCGATTACCTACCTATACCCTAAGGCCTAAAGTATAAACCCTAATGATACAGTACGAATACTAGGGATAATACTAGGGTAAGGGTTAATAAACTTGAATGAAACGTAAGGTATAGTAATTTATTTTGAAACATACCACGTTATTTATCTCTTCTGTATTATGAAATATAGCTTGTTAAAATCACGGACAACATTTGTGGAAAACACACACACACACACACACACACACACACACACACACACACACACACAACATATACATACACACACACACATATATATATATATATATATATATATATATATATATATATATATATATACCGAAAGTGCAATTACGAAAAATGAGAAGAACCGTGATGGCTAATACTGGCCAATCACGATTGGTTTTTCAAACATTTACAGCTTTCACGACCTGCCAAAACATAAAAAAAGCAAAGAGAAACTTTATAACTATCCTATATATGAAAACTGTATTATATAAAAAATACTGTATATATACATATATATATATAACAACTTGGTTAACCTTGGTTTGCTTCCGCTCGAATTGGTCATTCTGACGAAGGTCAAGCTTTTACTACACATACACCTCACTAGACCTACAGTTTAACGTGGAATCCGAACTACGCCCCACCGACAGCCCAGCGTCTTAACCACTAGGCTACCCAGGGTACCCATTTATCTACCAACCAATTTTTTTATTGTGTAGTAGGATGAACAGCTGCTCGCTGTTCGCCGCCTGACGTCACCGGGTCTCGATCCTTGGGTCGATGGATTCGTAGGCAGGGACACTAATCACTACATACTGTATAATATATACACGATTATCTTCACTGTATCAGACAGTATAGGTACACATATTTAATTGTAACATTGATTAAGCAAGTCGGAATACATTTGGTCTTAAAGTAGGACTGTTATAACACACATACAAAGTTGCGGAAAGAAATTCGCCGAAGTAAAGTAAAAAAAAAATTCTCCAAAAACTACCACTTAGTAATTTTTGGGTCGATTTTGTTTTTAATTTTTTTATCGGGCGAAAAAAAAAAAAAGAAAATATTTCAAAAAGAAATTCCCAAAATTACAAAGCAGTATTTTTTTTTTATCTCAACTTTTTTCGGAGAATTTTTTTCCACGCAGTTGCACATACACCTTCCTAACAATTACTATTTTGTTTAAATTTGGATTATATTATATATATCATTTGTCTTGTTTTTCCATACAACGATTTAGCGATGTCTAGATCCTAAAATGCAGGATTTAGCCTGAGAGCCAATTATATTCTATAAACAGTAAATAGTTAATATAGAATTCATATATGAAAGTGTTTATATACATATATAGGACTATTATTACACCTATTTTCAGGTATGGTAGTAAGATGTAATCTTTCATTCTCTTATGGTCTATATCTACCTTTCATTAGGGTGTATACACAACTGCATACAATAATCGAAAGTTAAGTTTGATCCGTAACCGTATATAGCGAGTTAAATTAACCTAAGCTGTCTAATTCAAAAATAAGCTTTGAGAACGATTAAAAGAATATGAAAATTAGGGACGAATAAGAGGACGAGGACGACAGCAGAAGAAAAATACCAAACTGATATACTTTGCATATTAATACAAAACTAAGGTAGAAGGAAACCTTAGAATTATATTGAGTTTCGTGTATTAAATGGCGTTATAAATGCAATTGCTATTCATCGCTTGAGATTAAGGTAAGGATTTCGAATTAATTTATTTGCGCATACGTGATTCATTGGTTACACCTATATATATATATATATATATATATATATATATATATATATATATATATATATATATATATATATATATCAACATTTAGGACACAGATTTGCTTATGGATTAAGTCTTAGACATGAAAACAAATGATTCATTGATTCACATAGTCCCGCTCCGCCCATACACCCATTCAAATGTACGAGCAGCTCGCAGCATTATTGCCATGTATATAGAGGAACAGCGTACTAACGAAGATTCCATACGTGGTTCATCACCAGTATCATATTCTAACGGGTTTAATTCAATTCACAACCTCTTCAGGTGCATTTGTCGTAGTATGCATTGTAGACACCCCTGGTTTTATGGGTCGGGTTGCATGATTTATCAGGAGCAGGATATACCACAATTTTTCACTTCCTTCCTGAGGTAAGACAAATGCACCCATTCCAATCACAAATACACAGGGTGAGTCAAACGTCCTGCCTCAAAAATAACTATACGATAAATACTTTTGAGGCAGGACATTTGTGTCACTTGTATATTTATATCAACTCATTTATATGTATCATTTATATATATCAACCGATTACTCTCTCTTGGGGAGGAACTTGACTGAGACTGATCTAGAGAAGGACTTAAGAGTTTATATCGTTAATAATCTCAAACCGTCAAAGCACTGTGTAGAAGTTCAAAAAAGGGATACTAGCCTACTAGGTTATATTTAACATCCTTCCCCTTCTCTTAACATTCGTGGCGTTTCCTTTTCTCGTGATATTTCCTGGAAAGATTACATATACCCTCCTTATAAAACAGATTTTAAGAGGTTAGGTGTGCTGTACCGCCTCCGCAGTTTCTTCACCCCCAACTCAGTTGCTGTCTTTGTACAGGGGTCTTGTTCACCCCTATATGGAGTATGTTTCTCATGTGTGGGGTGGTTCAACCCACCCAGCCGTACTTGACCGGATGGAATCAAAGGCTTTTCGTCTCATCATTTCCCCGCCTCTTACTGATTGTCTTCATTCCTTCTCTCTTCGCTGCAATGTTGCCTCACTCTCTCTTTACTATCGCTATCATAACGGACATTGCTCTTCTAAACTCTCTAACTCCTCCTTTAAGGAGAGCGCGCAGTACCAGACTTTCTACACTTTCTCATTCCTTTTCTGTCCAACTCTCTAATGCAGTGGTTCTTAACCTTTTTACTACCATGCCCCCTCTAGGAATTGGTCCTTCCCTCCACGCCCCCCTTCAATCAAAATAACATTCTCAATAACTTCTCAATATTAGCCCATGCTCTCGTTAAGAGAATAACAAATACATTTAGAGAAATTCCTGTTTCTAGGGGGGCGCGCCCCCCCCGGTTAAGAACCACTGCTCTAATGCAAGGGTTAATCGGTATTTTCAGTCTTTCATCTACTCAACTGGTCTACTCTGGAACAATGTTCCTTAATCCATCTTTCATCCTGTCTATGACCTTCCATCTTTCAAACGCAGTGTCTAGGCATCTCGAAAACCCCGGAGGACCTTGATTTTGGCTCTCTTCTTCTTCTATGGGAGGGGCGCTTTTGCTGGCATTTGCCCTTGGCTCCTCCTTCCTGCATAAAAAAAAAATATTAAAGGATTGTTCCAATTTAGAGACAAAGAGATTGTAATGTCTCTTGACAATTCTCTAGTTTGACCTCAACTCGAGTATTGTGTGCAGCTTTGGTCTCCATGCTTTAGGAAGGATATAGAAAGGTTGGAAAGAGTACGAGCAAGGTTCACAAAATTTATCCCTTCAATGAGACTGCAAAACTACCAACGAAGATTAGAACGCTTAAATCTGTTTACCATAGTGACCAGGAGGTTGCGCCGGCAGATTATTCAAGTTTTCAAGAGTCTCAACAGAATAGATAGGGTAGACTACTGGAAATTACTTTCATTTAATACCAATCCGACGAGAAATATAGCTTTAAATTGGAACTAAAGACATTTAGTACCTCCATCTGCGGTAATTTCTTCTCTTATATAATAGTTAATATCTGGAACCAACTTCCCTCGGAGGTTGTTTCAAGCCAAAGTGTAAATATCAGTGATGTAGGACTCGAGACCGGTCTCATTCTCGGCCATGGTGGTGGTCTCGACTACATCACTGAATTTTCTGATTTACTTTACTTCACCATCCATTAAGAAAGTCCAGAAACATGAAGAGATTTCTAATTTGTAAAAAGAAAGCGCCATCCATGATTTCAACAATTTCATAGTAAGTATAGACCTACACAAAGAATATTTTACATTATCTCAGACGTGCTGAGCATGTTGATGCTCCTCAACTGCAACGAACACTTATCTTGTTTTAAGTAGGCAATTAGCTGCTGAAAAATGCCACAAACTATGAATCTGTGAATAAATTATGAATAAATTTTGCAATTGTCACTTGATAACGTCTTTAGAATCTTTATTCCTGAATGTGAAATACAGAGCTTAGGAATTAGGCATTAGTAATTTACACAATATTGAATATATGCAAAATATTGCATATGGTCTCGGTTTCCATCTCGGTCTCGGCCATGGTGGTCTCGATTACATCACTGTAAAAATAGGTTGGACAAAGTTCTGAATACACTCATGGTTTAAGACTGTCCCTACATATAACATATTTTAATAATATTAATTAAGTAATTTAAAGATAGTATTATAAAGTAACCCTGCAGGAGTTTGTTTAAACACTTACCCCTATACTTAGTCTTTCCCTCACGTTAGAGAGACGGCTCTGATTGCATTGTGCCCCCACAAAGCATGGTCAACCATCGAACAACCCATTTTTTGATCATTTGCCTCATAAACACCTCTAAGTATGAACGACTCAATATATCACTTGCTGCATAAACACCTTTCACGGCGAAAGACCCAAGTTGAATCTCGGCGACATTCAAAGAGTTGGCAGACACATATACATGACAGACATTCATTTGGAGAAAACATGCTCACACATTTGTCTGCCTTGTTAATATGCTTAAGAATAGAGCAGACAAGTATTTTGCAGAAATACAAAATTTTCTAATGAACAAAAAACTACAAAAAAAAATCCATGATATGGATTAAGTGAGGTAGAGTTGCATTTCTGCTGTCACTATCTCTTTTGTTCTGTTCTTTCTCTTGGGTAGATGGGTGCACGTGACGGGTGAGGAATGGTGTAGAAAATCTTATTCCCTTTTTCAATTCCAGTTTCAACTCCTTTCTTCTGGAAGTATTTCATCATTTTGCCGGCAGTGACTCACGGGAATGAGAGGGAGAGGAGCCTTACTTTTATTTCTGCGTAATGGCTTTGTGCGTACATGGGTGTAGACTTGGAGAGTTTGCCCTTTCACCCCCCTCTCTTAATCTCTTTGGGGGTAACCTAAAGTGGGCCATGGGGTCTTTGTTGCCCCGATACTTCGGTAAATAGAGCTGTAGCTACTTTGTATAAAATCAAAACCATATGCTCGAGGTTTTTATGACGATAAGACGGGGCCACCAGCTTGACCTCCGTGTGAAGAGAGACCAACGCACGAAACAACATAAGGTTCATAAGGTTCATAACAAGTAGTTGGTATACGATCAACAGAAATATATTATTACGTTAGTTTATACAACGGCTCTATTTAGCGTACGATTTCTATGTGTGCATAGCGTAATTTTAAAGCTAGTCTATCTATTCCCCTCTTTCCTGTAAAATTTCCGTGGTTACTTTTCTGGGGTCAAGTATTTTCTTCAACCTTTTTCCGTGCCCGCCTCTGGCGGGGAGGAAGCGGAGGATGGGGAGAGAGCCTTATGCTTTCTATACTGCTAGAATAATTAAAAAATGTACTAGTTTAATAACAAGAACCACTCTCAGTGGACCGAAAGTTCTTTAAGGGTTTCTCTTGTCTTTGTAACTCCTTGTAACTCTTCATAAACTGGAACATATGCAATATGGGGTATATGCAATTTCAATATTTGAACTAATGTTGCATTTATTGGGACCATCCCACTGAATGTGATTCCCATTTTATCCCGCTCCCAACAGGGAGAAATTCACAAGTGGGAATCTTAAAAAGAAGTCAACCCTCAAATTGATCTATTCCCAATTCATGTCATTCTTATTCTTTCCATCTTTGGGTCAGGTTAGGTTAGGTTAGGTTAATGTTAGGTTAGGTTAAGTTCACCTAGGTTAGGAAATATTAACCACTGTCATTGGCGTCTTTATACCACGAATGCGAATGGGAGTGTCATTCTTTCACAAATGAAGAAACTCCTTTCTTAAATGTGAATTTGTCACATTTTCATTCTGAAATGCGGACCGCGAATGGGACAAGAATGAGACTGAACGGGAAATAATCCATTTATTTCCATATAATATAAAATATAAAAATATATAAGACAAGAAACAACTCAAACGTTCATATTCAAATGATATATATATATATATATATATATATATATATATATATATATATATATATAATTCATATAAAATCATTAAAAATGGATAAAAATATTTCTAATTTTAAAAATTAGGTTTTTTTATTAATTAAATTTAGGTATTAAATTAGTAATTTAATTTGTATATTATTTATTAATTTTTAATGTTTCTGGAAAATTGTATACAAACTATTTCGTAAATTTGGGAAATTCTTCGGGATTTATTTGAGGATCACTTTTGGGATTAATTTCGGGATTTAATTTAGAATGAGTTTTTCAGCGCGAAATCTTCTCTGATTCATTCTGATTCATTTCGAATATCAGTGGTTACAGTAAAATAATTTACTGTAACACATTGTTACAGTAGAATATATATATATATATATATATATATATATATATATATATATATATATATAATATATATATATATATATATGCGGTTTAGATCGTATGCCAGGTGTTTTCTATGGCATATTAAACTAAGGCGACGTACGTACATCATCGTAAATCTAAGGACGCCGAGGTGCTCGTCACATGTTACTGATCGTGTAAGTATCGGCGCATATAGAATTGAGCGAGTATTTCATCGTATCCGCGGGTGGAGCGCCAGTTCATCGTCTTCGGACGTTGGATACGCCCTTTTAAAGTAATCACCGAGCATATTGATGGTCATGCAATGAGAACTCGTAAAGCACCAAAGCGTGCATGACAAGCCCCTTCAACACCATGCACCGCCTCCCTCCTACTATATATACGTGCGTCGTGACACCCCTATATATACAGTATATATAGATAGATAGATAGACAGATAGATAGATAGATAGATATAGAGAGAGAGAGAGATAGATAGATAGAGAGAGAGAGAGAGAGAGAGAGAGAGAGAGAGAGAGAGAGAGAGAGAGAGAGAGAGAGAGAGAGAATATTTCTTTTTAAAGGGTCATCCTCTGCATGATTTTAAAGGTGGTTCTCAAAGTTAATTAACTCGAACGAAGTTTACCTGTATGAGGTAATTTTTTTTTTTTTTTTTTTACCTCATTTGTATGAAGATCATTTTTGGAAATATGATTAATTACAATAATTATCCAATAATTGGGGTTTGTGTTAACGAGCGGAAAAGGTTTATGCAACATTTATCTTAACTTTAAACATATTATTCTACTTGGTTGGAATTACCGATAGTAAGATGTTATTAACATTTGTTATACTGAAGGACCAAATATTTCAAATTTATCCTTTGAGGTTTGAGAAGATATTTCTGAGATTATTTTTATTTAATCGACAGGATTAATATGGGTTAATCAACGGTTTGATCATATCTCACGTATACGCTGAAAAAAGAAAAACTTGCTCGCAAACGAGCATAAAATTTGACGAGTAATGCAAAATAATTAATTAAAACATG
The DNA here is from genome assembly GCA_023014485.1 of Bathynomus jamesi. Classification (NCBI taxonomy): domain Eukaryota; kingdom Metazoa; phylum Arthropoda; class Malacostraca; order Isopoda; family Cirolanidae; genus Bathynomus; species Bathynomus jamesi. The sequence goes on from JAJOZX010009544.1 coordinate 17,603, forward strand.
GGTTCGCAATCTTTTTTTTTTAGGTTGATGTATCACCCTGTTTTTCTAAGTACTACAGTCGGAAATGTTATGAGTTATATATCTACAACTGATATTACATTTTAAGTATTCTATCATTAAAGTAGTTATCACTTAGCAAGCTACATATTAAAACCCTCTTGCGGACCACCTAAAAGAGCCCCGCCTACCACCAGAGGTACGCTAAATCAGGGTGGGAAATGCTGAATTAAACCATTCAAGATTGGTACCAGAAAATGAATATGGTTGGTTCAACCATTAGATTGGTTATTAAATAGTTAATCATACGTGTATTTTAATTGTTTTAACCGAGTAGGCTTCTGTGCAAGTACAGGGTGTTCGAAAAGTCAGAAATGCAAATATCTTTATTTATATATATTTGATGCAGATTACCGTAGCCGTTTAGGGACCCCCTCCCAGTTTCCTCCTCCAAGAGGGAGACTGGGAGAGGCAGGTATGTTACTGAAACCTTTCCTGGTTCTTCCTTAATGTGTATACTAAATGTGGTGCAGATTACACTGTAGTTTAGGTGTGTATAGACGGACAGACAGCATCATCACCATCCCCTATATATATATACTACTACTACTACTAAAAATAATAATAATAGTAATAATAATAGTAATTGCATTGATAAACCATAGTTATTATGTTTTCTGAGTTTTAGGACACCCTGTATATTAAAATTCATAAAATGGAACTTATAACTTAAATGGAAGATAGTTCAGACAGGTGCAGGAAATGCGATAGGAAGTATTAAATAGCAAATGGATATTTACCAGACGTATTTGTTACCAATTTTTTAAAATGGGAGAAAATAAATAATTAATCAAAAGAATTATTTTCTATTAATCTGACTATTTTTCATACATGGTCTTATTTCCATGGTAAAAAATACATAACCAAACTCTGGCCATGACAAATCTTTAATTCTTGTACCAGTATTTAAGGGATATCCCACAAGGTATACCAATGCGGTAGCATTACGCATCCTCCGAACCTGATTGATACTGTATATACACCGCTGGGATCCCCTCCCCCCCAACATACAATTATTACCCCGAGCTGTATGACAGCTTTTCTTTACCTCTCTAATCTTTGAGACGTTAAGTTTTTTTTAAACGGACTGTACCGTTACCTAATTCATGCTATGCAGCAACTCTCGAGTATCGTGGCAAAGGAGTGTAATTTGAATTACAACCTTTACAAATGAAACTCGACAGAGATGTTTCAGCTCCTTTCATTTAAAATTCAGGTGGTGAAACTTTCATCTTTTTATGCCTTAGTTAAAGCGTAACAAAATTGCCAATAAATTAAATTATGGTACTTACTACATTAATTTCGGGTGCTTTGGCACTCCTTAAGTCACGGCAAATAATTATTATGCCATAAATGCCTTAATTTGAGGGTATACTTTTCTTGTTCGCCTTTTTACGCCTTAACTAATATATAAAAAGATTTGTAATGGTTATTATTATTATAATTCTCCTTCCCTTATTATGTTCGCTCGAGGATTAGCCATATTCAGAGTTCAAATACCACACACGTGTTCAGTGTTTCAGGAAAAACTCATGCCCCACTACACACACACACACAACACACACACACATATATATATTAATAAAACATATTAAAAGGTAAAGAGAGCGGCGATGATGCACATTTTGTACATTTTCAACATTGTCAACATTTTCAACATCTGCGTCAGTAAACTAGTTGCTGCATCCTATTGTTTCTCCAGATACTGAACATCGTCCCTCGTTGTGTTATTTAATAAATTACTTGGATCACCTGAAGATCAGTGCCCCAAGCCTTAATTACCAAATGATATCTTCGTTAAAACTAACGAAAATATCACAACTTAACCTAACCAATCGTCAAGGGCGTGCAGTTGACCTAACCGGGCATTCAATTTAATTTATTATTATATTTGGTACTGTAAAGCAAAACACAAGAATACATGGGGGCCCTGATCTTCAGGTGATCCAATTACTTTGATGCAGAAAATCTATAGGCATTTTTTTGAGACAGCCTGTACACACACACACACACACACACACACACACACACACACACACACAAACTCAGAATGGTTGGGCTTTCCATCATGAAAAAGAAAAAACTATAGTATTGTCATTTATCATTACTTATTCAACTATAGTGGATGTAATTTCCCAGAAGAGTTCCTCGTTCCATGCACGGTCTGTGTTTAACATATATATATATATATATATATATATATATATATATATATATAAATTCTGATGAATCATCGGTAGAACTGCTATGTTTTGGTTAAGGTACTGGTTTATTTTATTTATTTACCTTTCAGTTTTAATGCTTTATATTTTTCCTAGCTACTTTTTATAATTGTAACTTTTAACTTCACATTTATTTACCTTTTAGGTTTAATGTTTTACATTTTCTTAGCTACTTTTTATAATTTTTAACTTTATTTTAAATTGTTATTAAGCAATTTGTATTTTGTATGTGATTTGGCATTTTATTGTTTTATCCCTGAAGATAGAATTAGTGCATTCCGAAACGTTGGTACTATTAAACCTTGAAGGATGTTTTTTTTTCTCTGGTGTTCCTGTTTATATATATATATATATATATATATATATATATATATATATGAACTAATCTTACTTTAATAATAATTTCATTAAAATACGAAACTTTTTAACTTTCTAATTTTATTTCAAGGCTCAAGTTATCTCTGAAGTTAAATTAAAATAAAAAAGTCACCCCTAAATTATATACAATGATGAGAATGATGTCTGGCAATAAAAGTATACATAATACTGAAATTATACAATAAGATAGACAGCTACAAAGTGCTTAATGGAGTTGATTTATCTTTGGGAACACATTCAAACACGTACGTAGGAGAGTGTGTTTAGGTGAGGTCCACTTAACCAGTGTAGGAATGGAAGACCCAATTTGGAAGCGGAAAGGCATCACTGATAAAAATTTAGTTGTATATAGTTAATTTATAAGTGTTATAAACCCATAAATGACTTCAGCATGCGTTGTTCTCTGTTTGAAATTAAACTTAGGTCAAAATTAGTGCCAAATATATATATATATAAAATGTATATAACTTCAGACCGAATTGTTTTGGTTGCAAATGTCACTGACAACCAAAACCATATTTGGTTGCGTATATGATGAGGATTTGCATTTCTTTAGGTTGTTGAACTAAATGAAGTACATTTATGTATAACATAAAATTGCTGTTCTCATTTTCACTCAAAGTTAATATAAAATTCGTAAAATGTAATTACATCACGTGATTTATGAATTACACACAAAGAGTTCTTCAACAATAACTACACTAATTAATTCCTGGAAAACAGTTTTAGTTGAAAACGCGTAGGATATCAGAGCGTATATACCAAGATTTCACTAAAATAAGGCCTTATTTCCAATTTTCAGCTTTCTTTCACTTGATTTTCTTAAAATGTGCGTGAATATATGCTTAAAACAACCATAAATACAAACTTTCCAGACGTAATTTCAATGGTAAATCCAAACATCCAAACTGCTTAATTTTTTCCCTCAACGGAACGGAGTTCAAATCGAATACAATTCGTTTCGCTCTGGAGAGTCCAGAAGTCTGTTAAGATTAAGGCCATTACTGTATAGTTTTGGTTGGTGGAAAATAGACTCTCCGCCATACGGAACGAGCACGCGTTTCAAGTAGCGGAGATAAGTGTAGGAGGGGGCGCAAGGTGTATACTCGGTCAATTCACGGATGATGAGCAACAGCGAGTAGGAGAGATTTGTACCTGTCACGGACTATCTAGTCCTTCGGTTCAGGAATAAAAAAAAAAAATGTCGCCCTTGCGTTACTTTAGCTTTGTTTTAAATAAAATGTTTAAGCGAAATAGTTTGGAAGTCATATTTGTACACTTTCAGAGAGTTTGATATTTGGCTGAACATTTGGTGAGTTTCATACGAACGCTTGAAATGGCGAAATGGTGGATTACATAATTATTTCCTCATGTCAGACGCTTAATTAATAGAAGATACAAAATATTTAGTCGCGTATCAACCTCCCTTAATCATTTAAGGCCGGAATTTTTTATAGGGTTAAGTTACGAAATGTGTGTGTTTGAAACGCTACCAATTTGTACCGGTCGTCCTCAAAGGGTTAAATTGTATAACTTAGTAAAATATTAAGTGCTAAACGTTGCACTTATATTTAGTAAACTATTTATTGATCTTTTCCTTCTTAATGTCTGCTTTTACTGCATTTTCTAGTTTGGTTGACGCCAGATAATTTTGTAAAGCTTCTGAGAAGCATTCGCGTAAACACAAAAATTTCTAGAAAACACCCAAAATTACAAATTGGTAATTTAAAATTTTTCGTGACTAATAAAGTTAAAAAAAGATCTTTACATTAGTAACTTCGGATCACCTGAAGATCAGGGCCTCCAGCCTTCTTTAGTTAGCTTTATAAGGCTAACTAACGAAAATATAACGACCTAACCTAACCAATCGTCAAGGGTGTACAGTTGACCTAACGATTGGTTAGGTTAGGTCGTGATATTTTCGTTAGTTAACCTTATAAGACTAACTAAAGAAGATTGGGCGCCCTGATCTTCAGCTGATCCGTAACTTCTTTCATGCTTTGTAGAAATTTAATGTTCCTCAGCAAACGTTTTACAGAAAATAAAATCAGTTACACCAAAGTCGACCAAATTTATCCCGACTTTCGTAATCGACTGTACACTCGTAAATATAACGAAAGGAACATAAATCATGAAATAATACATTCAAATTGAAACATACATTTTTAAATACTCTGTACAAAGTAAAGCCATACCTTTTTTATTTAAAAAAAAAAAAAAAAAAAAAAATCAATTTGGAAATTTTATCACGAAAACTTTTCAAAATTGACGCAAGTTTGGACTGTAAAATGGTTTCGTTCGTCAAAGTTTGTTTTAAGAGATTTCTTTTCAAATTATTTTTCGTGGAAGGAGAGACATTCACTAATAAGAAAGTACACTCAAAGAATCTTTGGTTGATGTAACCAAATTATTTGACCTTGAGCACCAGTTCATATAAATTAATTCAACCATTTAAGTCTGTTGCTAGAAAATATACTTGGCTATGTATGTAACTTTTGTTGTTTGATTTGACTAAGATTTCGTGTGTGTGTGTGTGTGTGTGTGTGTGTGTGTGTGTGTGTGTGTGTGTGTGACACACACAAGTACTGAAATTGTTTATAGTACTAGCGATAAAACCAATCAGTATAATAATATAATGGAACTGGAACCACCTTTATTTTTTTTTAAATTTTGCTGATATATATATATATATATATATATATATATATAATACATGTGTCTTTTTGCTGATCTGTAATTCATTTCCTCCGTATTCAAATAATTATGTACTAATCAACTATGGAAATACGGAACCCTCGTTACTAAGTTGGCTCTCTCTGTACTTGGTAATGATGATGCGAGCTGCTCGTACCCTGAATAGGTGTATGGGAGAAACGATGCTTTGTGAACCTAGTAAAGCCTGTATATACAGAGTGTCTCAAAAGTCACTAAGAAGCTTGGTTTTTAAATAACTTCCTTTCTTCTTTTCACAAATGGTGGAACGAAAGTTATTTAAAAGTGTAAATCGATGGACTCTTTTTTTTTTTTTCGCCATTCGAAAAGTTGTAAAATTGTAAACGTTTAAAGATGTAAAATTGAGGCTTGACAAAGGATGTATGAGTCTTCTAATGTTGTTCAAGGACAAGATCAGCAATTTTTTTCAATGCAGGGGTACTCCTTACATACCATACTATCTTCAGTATCCACTTAAAATTTTACTGAAACTGGCTCCGTCAATGACAGTATTTGCAGTAGTCGACCACGATTATCGTCAACAGTGAAAATAAAAACTGGTTTTGTCAAAAGTGGTTTTACTGGCACCAACTCTTTTAGCCAACATTTAGAATGAAAGACAGTCTCAATGGACCACTTTAAATTCTATGAGTCAACCATCTTTAGGCATTACCTACTTTTTACCAACTTTTTTTTGTCATGCTATAACCATTATTTCAACAAGATTTTCGCTATAAGTTGGTTGAAATCGGCACAGCTGTTCAACCACTTTTATATGGTATTTGTTCACTCACCTTGATAAGGCTAATTGATCATCACTGGAGAAGAATAATACACTGAAAATATAAGCTATAAGCTTGTTTCGCTTTTGTCTTTATGGTTAAAATCTCTTCTACAGTAGCATGTCCACTATCCAGGTAAACATTTTAAGACATGCCATCTGTCTAAGCTAAGTGCCACAACTGACTCTATTGTTTGTATAAATATGGCATACCATAATTATACATTAATACTTATTAATAAGTTACCCTTTTTCAGCCAAAACTGCAAATTTTTTTAATAGATAAATATACAAAAACATCCAAGATATGAGGTTATTTCAAATCTTTTGATATATATAGTAATATTATATATATATATACACAAACACACACTTATTTTATGTTACTTTATGAGAGTTCGAACGACGGTTCAGGATCGACCTGCGGTTGACCCCTCTGCAGCATCCCGCCTCATTTGGGGATTTGGTGAAGGATTATATCTATAATATATATATATATATATAATATATATATATATATACACACATATATATATATATATATATATATATATATATATATAACCTTTGGTTAGCTTCCGCCAGAATTGTTCATTCTGACGAAGGTCAAGCTTTTCACTCCACCTTAGACCTACAGTTTAACGTGGAATCCGAATCACGCCCAACCAGCAGCCCAGTGTCTTAACCACTAGTCCACCCAGGGTACCCATTTATCTACCAGCCACTTTCTTTATTGTGTGGAAGGATGAACAGCTAGGTTTTGCTGCGCACGGCTGCCGTCACCGGGTCTCGATCCCGGGGCCGATGGATTCGCAGTCAGCGACGCTAACCACTACATCACCGAGGCACATTTAAATAATTATATATATATATATATATTATATATATATATAACATAACCAGGCTCAGTTGATAATGACATATTCATTTGTTCATGAAACCTATTATGTATAATAAAAACCTATTTGAAATACCATAACCATGTTGAAATTGGTCAGTATAACCAATTTTGACTTACTGTAATTTTACCCACCTCTGATTCTCTGAACGGAAGAGAACCGCGAACTGTCAGGTGGGGAGTGGTGGTGGGGGGGAGCTTTTCAATGTAGCCAGACAAAATCAATTGGACGCGCAGTTTTGGAGATGGTTATTAAAAAATCTGTCATGCAGGAAATGTTAAGAAAGGATATCAGAACTTAACTTTGTAAACTGCAGTTCGTTCAAGTGCTTCATTTACATTAATACCAACTTCCCAAAATAAGATAAGTATGATAAGGTTCAACGATGAGTCTATTTTCAGCCCCTTCTCTGGAAGAGTCAGTCAACCACCACAACTGTCTTGTTCAAAACGTTCAGAACCTCCTTATGCATCTTATGAGCACCAACGTGATTCACCTAAACGAAATTAAAAGAATCATCGGTCCATTTTTCTTTAAGGATGACAATGGAGTCACCGTCAGTGTGAATAGTGATATTCACCTGTCAATGCTTCAGGCATTGTTATTCAAGAAATTACTAATATGGATATTATTATTTTCCAACAAAACGACGCACTACTGCATGATGGACGAGCAGTGTGTCGCTTTATCAATTCATTTCTAGATTGGTGGATTGGGCGTTGAGGCTCCCTCGAATGGGCTGCAACCAAAATCACCTGATCTCACGCCTACTCATTTCTGCTTCAAACCCACGTACTATATAACAATTCAAGGAGGAAATCAGAACAGTAATTGAAGACGTTACTCGTGAAGGACTCACAGGTGTTGGGAACGAATGTGTGCGTCGTTGGATGAAACGTTTGGAAGGCGATGGCCACAAGGTGGAAGTGTGAATCAATTTGCTTATTGGGTAAAAACTACCATAATTGCTTTTTCAGATGGCATGAATTGTTTTTTTATTCTGGGCGTCTATTTTTGTATAATTAAAGAAACCTCTAGTAACTTTCGTGATACCCTGTATTTTGTGTCTGAAACCTAATCTGTAATCACTGCGTTCTGAGTAATATATATATATATATATATATATATATATATATATATATATATATATATATATATAGAGAGAGAGAGAGAGAGAGAGAGAGAGCGTTAAATCGATAATGAAGCATCAATTCTAAACCCTATAGTTTATACACGAAATCAAATTCTTCTCAGATCTCCTTTTAGCATTCTAACTTGTCGTAGTTATGCTAAATAAGAATGGATAAGAATGACTTTATTTACGGCTATAATGAGCTATGTATAATCAAGGAATCTCTATGGAAGTCTCGAAAAGGAAAGATACAAAATTCAAATTTTCACAGATTTGAACACACTTTTGAACAAATTGATTTTCTTTAAGGATTTTAAAATATTCGTAGTTCTTTTTAAAAGGACCTAATTATTTATTTATTTTTTGTTTTTCTTGTTTTTTTTTGCGCATTAATGGCTATTTTTTTTTTTTTTGTTTTGGTAAATTATTAAAGTTTCGTATTACTGGCGCCATGGCTAATATAAGCTCTTTATTACTATTAATTATATATGCTTGCTTTGTTTGTATAAAATTATTGAAGCTTTTATAACTGGTTAATTAATGGTTTATATTCTTATTTATCTATCTATCTATTTATCTATCGCTCTATTTATCTATCTATCGATCTATTTATCTATCTATATATCTATTTATTTATTTATTTATCTATCTATTTATCTATCTATCTATATCCTGGCGTATGTAGGTTAATATATGATGTGTAATGTGGCATTTGCTGAAACGTACTGATATGGTTTCAATAGATAACTTCAATTACTTTCACAGATAGCGGCAATAAGCCATTTCATTTACATCTGCGAGAGGGTCGCATCCCATAATGGCAAAAAGAGGGAAATTCTTCCTTTTAAGTCGAACTGATGTCTCCACTCACGGGTCTACAGCATAAATAAATATATAAAAAAAAATTACCTCAATACAAATGGTGAAACTATTATACTGCATACAGACTGTATCTTTTTAAGTAGGCTTCGCACTGGTTGAATATTTACGCTGAAAATAATTTGCTAAAACTGATTTAATGTATAGAATTTTTGGAATCTTGTAATTATTAATAAAATAAATACAGTATGACTCGATAGGAATTCACATGTTTGTATACCAACTGTACTCATATTCTCTCTCTCTCTCTCTCTCTCTCTCTCTCTCTCTCTCTCTCTTTATATATATATATATATATATATATATATATATATATATATATACATACACACACACACGGTGTATACACACTGAAAGTACTAGGAATATAATTTATTTCATTAAATTTCACTGTAATTTAATAAAAAAATTAATATTTTCGTTTATTTCTGAATATTGAGTTTCCTGTTTCATCATTGAATATGAACGAGAGGAAGGAAACTGATTTTTTTTTTCCACGAGCAAATTATCGGAACTTTGAAAATATGCTTTAATTTTTACTTATTACTCAATAAATATTACCATGAAAAAAAAATATTCACCTTTACTACACTTGTAATTACGTAAAAAATTATTGTAATAAACTTTGTAAGATTACTTTGCCCTTTACAGTGTATATATATATATATAATATATATATATATATATGATGCAAATCCACAAGGAAAAAAAAAATGATTCCAAGGGGTCATCGCGCCTTCTCCCTTTATTCCGTGACGAGGTGACTTCTGAATACACGAAAGGCCTTGGAATCATTTTTCTCTTTCCTTTGGTTGGCATCATTCATTCATTTCACGTGTTTAAGTGTGAAATTCATCCCATATATATATATATATATATATATAATATATATATATTAAAAGTGTATCCTTGAAAATTTAAAATATAAGGAAACCGCAAATAAGAGTATGACGCTTTACTGTACCTGATTTAAAGTGTGTAAAGTTGATTTTTATATATTTCTGAATAAGTAGGCCCTATACCTTTATTAACCTGCCTTTCTACCTACCTACCTGTATCTACAGTATACCTTAAGTACCTACAGTACAACTAACTCGAAAATGAGAAACTGTTATTACACTCTAAATTTGCTCCTTTAGGAGTACTTTAACTAATAAATGTATTATTTGAGTCTATTGGTATTCTTTACACCAAAATACATAATTCATTTTGCATATATATACATATATATATATATATATATATATATATATATATATATATATATATATATATATATATATGCTGCAAACCCACAAGGAAAAAGAAAAACGAATTAGAGATAAGTTTGAAGCCGATGGAACTGTTCAGGATGTCCACAAGAAGCGTTCCGGAAGACCACGGACATCGACAAGCCCCACAAAGCAAGAAAGAGTACTGGAAACGTATCACCAAAGTCCAAGAAAATCTGTGCGGCAAGCGAGTCGTGAGGTAGGAATCTCAGAATCGTCTGTCCAACGCATTTTGAAGCGCTGTCAATGGAAAAGTTACATTCCAAGATTAGTCCATGCTATTAATGAAGATGATCCGGACCGAAGAGTGGAGTATTGCGAGTGGTACTTGGCACGATGTGGATGTGGATTGGACGAAGGGTTTCGTAGAATACCCTCCGCGTTCACCAGACCTCACACCACTAGACTTTTTTTATGGGGATACTTAAAAGACAAAGTCTACGCTATAAACCTGCAACAGTCGCTGAATTGAGAGCAGCCATTGAACGAGAATGCACACAAATACCAAACGAAATGTTTCGTGATGTTTGCGATTCCATTGCTTCGCGTTATCAGCAGTGCCTGGACCAGAACGGACGTCAGTTTGAAAACAGGCGTTGACAAAACAATTAAATAATGTCTGTAGATTCTATTACATTTTGAAAATGAAATGTATTTTAATAAACACTGCCTTTATAATTATTTAAAGTGTGTATACATTTTTTTGGGACGCCCTGTATATATATATATTTGGTGCTCATAAGTATTCGTACAGAGAAATATTTGAGTTATATTCGTCCTTGAAAATTATCGGCCAGTGGCTCTCACCTCCCACTTTATAAAGTGCTTTGAACGTACTCGTATAATTAGAGGCATAACTACTAACTACCTACTAGAAAAGAACTTCTTCAACCCAAATCAATATGGCTTCAGGGCTGGAAGATCATGCCTATCACAGCTATTAGACCACCAGGAGAAAATATATGAAACATCGTGTCGAGGACAAAACATAGATGTAATATATACTGACTTTGCTAATAAAGCCTTCGATAAATGTGACCATGGAATTATAACATATAAACTTAAAAATACAGTAATTACTTGAAAACTAGGAAAATGAATATTTAATTTTCTGATTCAAAGAACACAAAGAGTGTAGTAAATGGAGTTAAATCGGAAGTCTCGGAAGTCGTGAGCTCTGTCCCACAAGGTATAGTATTAGCTCTCTTGCTATTCATAACAATGATTGCAGATATTGATGCAGATATTAATGACAGTATTGTATCATGTTTCGCGGATGACACAAAGATATGCAGGAAATATTGAACGAAGGTGACATAGAAAAATTACAAAACGACATTTAAACATTATTCCAGTGGGCGGGAAACAACAATACGAAGTTCAACGAAGAAAAATTCTAACTTCTAAGATATGATAATAGCAAGGAGCTACAGAATAAAGGGTACAAAACTCTGCAAGCAAGCCAAACAGATAACATCAAATCCACAAGTCAGGGATCTCGGAATAAAATGTCGTCGGATGCAGAATTCAGAGAGCACTATAACATCAAAATTACAACAGCTAGAAAATAATGGGAATCATCTGGAGGAGTTTCCACAGCAAAAAGCAAACATCATGCTCAAATTATGGAAGAGTCTAGTCCTACCGATAATTAAGTACTGCGCAGTACTCACAAGTAAATACAGAAACGAGACATTGCGAACATTGAAGCTATACAAAGGATTTTTAAGATAGAGGAAACGGAAGGTGAAGACACTGGTCTCGACTACAATCCCTGAAACTCTACTCTCCGGAAAGAAGACGCGAGCGGTACACAATAATATACATATGGAAAATACTTGAGGGTTTTGTCCCTAACCTTAGAAACGAAATAGAGACAAAATGGAATGAGAGAAGAAGCAAATTTTGTATTGTCCCAACTGCTGTGAGACAGGGGCCCAGGAAAACAAGGATGGAAAATACCCTCGGAATACGAGTCCCAAAGCTTTTTAATGCCCTGGCAAAAGAAGTGAGGAACCTCCAGCACACCGATCTGAATAACTTCAAGAACCCGCTGGACAGATTCCTGTGCAAAGTCCTTGACCAGCCATGCGTGGCTGGCTACAAGGGCAGTAGGAGATCGGAAAGCAATTCCCTCCTTCATCAAATCCTGAAAATGAGGCGAGATACTGCGGAGTCTGGGGTCGACCGCAGGTTGATCCTGAACCGTCGTTTAAACCCTCATAAAGTAGCATAAAGTAAAGTAAGTCCTTATCTTTTGTACCATACATACGATAGTTATGAAAAGTTTATCTTTCGTTTGGAAAAATTCAACAAATAAAAAAATTAGTTTAACTCCAACATATAATGGAAAACATCAACGAATTTTAGAAAAAAAAAAAGAGTTAAAATGCAAAAGTTTTCGTACATGCATTTACAAAAATATTTATTACTTCGTGTGTCCACCTTTTACTTGAATGATTTCAATGATTCGTTTTGGGTATTTTTTTACAAGTTTTCGACATCTCTCAGTAGAAATTTTAGCTCATTCTTCTAAAGAAAATTGTTGCAATTCGTTCAGATTCGAAGGGTTTCTTTTGTGGACAACTTTTTTCAAATCAAACCATAAATTCTCGATTAAATTGAGATCTGGGCTTTGACTGTGCTACTCAAGAAGCATAAAATTTTTTTGTTGAAACTATTACATGGTGCCTTTAATTTTATATTTTGGGTCATTATCTTGTTGCACTACTCAATTGCGACTCAATCGGAACTCCCGAATTGAAGGCAATACATTTTCTTCTAAAATATCCTCTTATTTCTTCGAATTAAAGTTTCCATTGATCAGAACAAGCTTTCTTGGACTAGAGGCACTAAAGCATCCCCAAGGAAGCAAACTATCACGACCATGTTTAACAGTAAGAAGGATTTTTTTTTCCTCGAATGCAGTATTTGATTTTCGCCATACATACCGTTGCTCGTTGTTCCCAAATAATTCAATTTTGGTCTCATCTTCCAGAATGCAAATCGGTCATTTTGATGACTCTTGGCGTGCTTTAAACGAGCTTTTTTGTGCGCTTTTCGTAGCAGAGGGTTTCTTCGTGCAACTCTTCCATGCAGACCATTCTTTCTCAATGTACGACGTACAGTAGAGGGATGGACAGCGATCTTAGACAGTCTTAATGTTTGGCAAATATCATCTGCAGTCACTCGTGGATTCACAGCAGCAGCACAGATTTCAATGTACGTTCTCAAATCTTGCAAGGTCGTCCACATTTTGGTAGCGTTTTTATTGTTCCAAATCCTTTCCATTTCTTTATAACTGCAGCAACTGTCGTAAATGGAATTTGAAGTTCTTCTCCTATCTTCCTAGAATTCTTCCCAGACTCGTGTGCAGCAATAACAGATCTCTTAATAATAGATCTCTAATGGTTTGTACAGTTATCCGTCTTCCATGAAGATTCAAAGAGAAAATTCTAGAATTCAGAATTGCCAACAGTCTCTAATCAATAAACAGCCAAATACTGATAATGTACGAAAATTTTTGCATTTTAACTTTTTTATTTTCCTTAAATTATTTGATGTTTTACATTATATGTTGGAGTTGAACTAATTTTTTTTTATTTGTTATATTTTTCCAAATGAACAGTAAACTTTTCATAACTACCCCATGCATGGTACGAAAGAAAAGGACGAATATAACTGAAATATTTCTCTGTACGAATACTTATGAGCGCCACTATATATATATATATATATATATATATATATATATATTATATATATATATATATATATATATATATATATATATATATACACTACATATCTGTGTATGCATACTGCTAAAATAATGGAAATTTAATAGATGTACTTTTGGTGCCAGGAGTACAGTTAGACAAAAGATAATACATATCTAACTTATGGTAGTCCTAAAGTACCTTACTTAGAGTGCAGTTAAAGGTTTTTCAAAATTATCATTAAAGATGGTGACAAGGAAGAGGCAGAATTTCTGTTTTAGAGGATAAACTAAAATGAAGGAATTTTATTTTTTAATGATTCTTTAAATGAAAAATTTATTAGAGAAATGCCTTGGACAAGTGGTTCGAGGTATTTAATAGTCTGTATAACCCAAATTACACCTATTGTAGTGGATTTTAATGTGTTCACTTTGGTTAGGTGTAAGTAATGACATGTGTTTACTTTGGTTAGGTGTAAGTAATGACATGTGTTTACTTTGTTTAGGCAGATAAGTCTATGTAGATAAGCCTACGCCTATTCATACTGAATAGCGCCATAACTTTACGACAGAGTACGTTTAATATATGAAATTAGGACATTATGAAACTTAGTTACAAGGGTATTGGCGTAAATACACGTTTACCGCAAGCAAACCTATGTCTTAATCGACTTACTTAAACTTAACGACATGATCACACAAAGTCTCATGGCTGAGAACTCGACAAACAATTTAAATATATAATTAATAGTCCACTTTTAATTGTACAAATATATTTTTATTTGGAACAAATGAAAAAGGACTTTCCCAGAGTGCCAACTCATAATGGCACTGACAACAGATGAACATCTTTAACAAAAACAGTTAATCTTTCGGGTGGATTTTCTTCACTGATTTTGATTTAATTTCTTTTGGAATATGAGTCCAAACGTTTCCTGCTTCGCTTCAGAAATGCTTCAAATTGAGGAAGTTTTAAACTAAAACTTGATTGTATAATTATGATGATAATGCTTCATGGAAAAGAAGCATCACGCAGGTTGTTCCCATCTACGTTCAAATTTTCAATAAAATTTACTATACGGTCCGATGAACATCGTTAATTAACAGTTCAAAACGGCACTTAAAGGAAATCTACACCTTAAACATGAAGTAAAAATAAGGCAAAGACGCTTCAACGCCTTAAAATAAAGTATAAAGATTATAAACAGGTATAAAATATAATGTTTACAGAATTTATAATTTATTATCAGCCTAAATTGAGGGTTTTTTTTTGCATTAAAATGAGTGACATAAATCTACATTTTTCTACTCGTAGAGCAACTTCTTTTTTTTCAGAATTGCAATTGCAAAGTGAACAAAAGCTTCGTGTTCACCCGATCCAGAAATTAAAATTAAATTTTGATAATAAATCAATGGACGAACTAACGTAAAACAATTGATTTATGTTCCAAATTTCCTTGTTTTTTACAATCGAACGAACTAGAAAAGTAGAAGTCGAATCAATTAGTTGTACTGTTCAATTGAATCGAATTTCAACGGTATCTGAATTCAATTGTTTGAAAGTCATTTGACGTTTCCTCGGGTGATGAAATGTGTGCCAGGTTGTATTAACTTTTAGCCTGTTGTAGCTTAATGGTCAGCGCCCGCTGCTCCGAGTCAGAGGTGTGAATCGTGGTGGGAGATAGTTTTATATATATATATATATATATATATATGCAGTCTAAACAGTTAAAATGGTAAATTAATTGCTTCTAATTAGTATAATATTTTTAAAAATATTCACATATAAATTAAAGGTACTCAAGATTTTGTAAAGTGCATGGGAAAAGTTCGCTGTCAAGTCTAAGTGCGCCACAGCGTGACGGGAAAATTTTGTTTACGCGAAACAAATTACGGTCAAATTAAGCAGACTTAATTGAAACCAATATTTAGATACCAAAGAAGCCCAGATTTGAATCCTGTTCATTATTAGGTTTGAAACAATATGCAGGAGATAGCGTACCGCAACAACATGCAAAAATTGGAGGGGTCTGAGAGGATAGTCGCATGAATGCTGGGTGTTGTTGGGAAGTCAACGCTTCATCCAAGTTGCACTTCCACACTGGTGGTTGGGATTACTAGAAGTTATTGAAACTGATGGTGGATATACTGTAATGCGACCAATACTCAACTTCAACGCACCATTCTATCTGCAACTTTCCGCATACAATATATATATATACACACAAACTCAGAATGGTTCCTTGTTCCATGCACGGTCTGTGTTTAACATATATATATATATATATATATATATATAAGTCAGTAACGCCACTTAACTTTTTGCCTGCATTTTAGAAAATCTTTAATATCTCGTTGTTTTTTTTTGTCAATATTCGAAAAAACAAAAACATTTCATACCAATTTAAAGCCAATTAAATTATCTATACCCAACTGTTTACACCGCATTTAGGCACTTATCTTCACTACAAAGACACAAACAATAAAAAATTTGACATTTTTTTTTATTTGCGCCACCGTGTATACACATCGAAATTACAACTTTTCGCCATAAACCTTTGGCTATGACAACGATGAATACAGTGCAGACAACATACTCGGCAGCGCTAACTGTACCTATTTTCTCTACTATCGAAAAATATCGTATATAAAAACGAATATAAAGAAAGATAAAATGTATCTTTACGGCTTATTTAGAACTATATAATGTATACCAACCAAATATAGGAATGTACACGAGAAATAAAAGGAAAATTTTGGTTAAATTATTTTTTTTGTATACAAATGTATCGGGGAGTTGAAAAACTATATATATATATATATATATATATATATATATATATATATATCATGAATATGAGGAGCGTAGGAGTCAAAATTGAAAAAGATTTGCTGTGTCTAATTGTGAGGAATAGCGACTAGAAAAGTCTTCCGAGTTAATGTTATGCAAATACAGAAGCATCGTTTTATGTAGTTTATGGTAGTTCTAAGGTTAACTTAACCATGTTGAATAGATATTAGATACAGATAAAGGGCGTAATATAAGGTAGTATTGGATCAATATTTTGTACGTCAAAATACTGTATGTAATTGAGAATTTATATTTGTCTACCTATTTATCTCTACCTATCTCTTTACCTAGCTATCTCTCTATTTATCTATCTGTCTATTTATCTATTTATCTATCTATCTATCTATCTATTTATCTATATAAAGAGAGAGAGAGAGAGAGAGAGAGAGAGAGAGAGAGAGAGAGAGAGAAGAGAGAATCAATTAATTTTATATATTCCTCATATATATATATATATATATATATATTATATATATATATATATATATATATATATATATATATATATATATATATATATATAGATACAGGGTGTTTCAGGTCGACCCTAGAAATATGGACATTAGCAGAATTTGTAGTTTGTATTTGATATTTGGTATTTTGAAGTTTGTCATAGTAATTCCTTAACTAAAAAATGTAATGACATGAACATGTAGAATCTATTTTGCATAATACAATACGTAAACAATTTTAACAATAAAACAACATAATATACTTCGTCGCTTCTTATAGGGTCGACCTGAAACACCCTGTATTTTATATATATATATATATATATATATATATATATATATATATAAAATACATTGCGATTGCGCAAACATTTGTATAAATTGAAAATACACATTTACTTAACAAAAAATAACAGTATTCGTCCATTAAATGAATTTAAATATTTTATTTTACATACACATACACACACACACCACACACACACACACACACCACACAATAATATATATATATATATATTAATATATATATATATATATATTATTTCTTCATTTTATTATACATACGTACATACTTTACTCCCTCCTACATAAATTTTCATTCTTCGCTGCTATTAAAATTGGAGGGCAGAGAGAGCGTTTTTAAATGTATATATATATATATATATATATATATATTATATATATATATATATATATATATATATATATATATATATCACGCATATATATATATATATATATATATAGAGAGAGAGAGAGAGAGAGAGAGAGAGAGAGAGAGGTGGTCATACGAAAGCTTGTTCTTAATCTGTCAAGTTTCGTGTCAATATATTTCAAAAATCTCCACCTTTTGCCTATAACTTTTGGAGTGTTGCCAGATCAGAGGTTTTCACTGCACCCTTTTTCCTTATTGAGAGCGACAGACGCTCACTCACCCTTTATAAAACTCTGAAGATTTGTATTAAGAATGAACCTTTAAAATGTGTAAAACAAATTTTATTTTTTTAAATGTTCTTTTTTGGTTATTATTTGAAACGGTTTTAAATTTTGTCCAACGCAAATATGAAGCCAATTAGTAAGGTATAGTACTCACTCAGTTATCCGTGATTGAGTCCATAATCACGGATAACCCGATTTTACTGTTAACTTCGTATATCCCCACCGGTGGGTGGGTGGTGTAGCTTCTGGTGCCCGCTACCAATATCTGGCCTCCTACCTCGCGCGCCACCCCACAGTATTATTCTATTACAGTATAATATACAGTTAAGTAGTTTGTACTCACTACAAGACGCGAAGATCATCCGCTCCCGGACTGTAACCTCTCCCTCTGCTAACATTGCTGCTAATATTAATTGCCTTTGGTAATAAGATGTACAATGACTGAAGCGCGTTGTGGTGGACTGGCGGGAGGAGAGCCGTGGATGTAAACACCGCGCCAAATCGCGGTTAACTCAATGTCATAATCACGAATAAGTACACAAGGGTTACAAGTAGTAAATCACGGATAGCCGCGTGAGTACTGTAAACTATTTCTTGCGATACAAGCTGCTGCGTACTCTGAATTGTACTATATTTACAGTCTTGGTACACATTTTTACGCGACTTTTACACATATTCACGTATTTATGCGTGTACCAAATCTTACAGAATTCAACCTAATTATCTTTGCGTGAAATTCATTCAAAAACTTCCCAAAAAATCATGCTCTGAAATAAATATTTTGATTGGATTACTCTCAAACTAAATAATACAACATTAATTAAAGTTTTCTGTAAAATTACAGTATTCTGTAAATATTACTGTAATATTCTGTAAATAAATATAAAACTGTAATACTTAGCTTGAACTATTTAATATTGTATACCTGACATAATGTATTGTTTCTCTGAATAAAGTTTTTTATGTATATCTGTTATTAATAACTTTGCAGAATGAATGGTAACCCAGCCCTTTAATACCTCCGTATCCTTGTGAATTGGAATTGAAGATTTCAAGTCTCATTTCGAGGAATTGCGGAAAATTCACTTACAGTTTTGGCGGAATTTTTAAGCGATCGAACATCAATGCGACCACTTCTAAAAGCGACACAGAAAGCGACACTTGATCTACGATATAAATCAAACAGATTTTCCTTAATTCTTTTGAACTGTATAAAGATATTTATTAAAATTTATGTACAGTTGGTAGTATAAAATATATTAAAATGCTAAAATACGTTGGAACAGTAAACCTCTACATCTGATTGCAGTACAGATAAAGATTTACTGATGTTATGGGCTCACTATGTACATGTGTGTGTGTGTGTGTGTCTATATATGTATGTACGTATGCATCTATGTATATATGCTATTTACCTATCTATCTACCAATGTATTAAGTTATCTACAGAGTGAAACCAAAAGAGGTAAACTTATTATTATTATTATTATTATTATTATTATCATAGCAAAATAAAACCGTTCACCTCTTTCGCACACCCTGTATTTACCTATCCATGTATTTTTCATACAAACCTTGTAGAAACTGTTCTTTTTTTTAATAAAGGCTAAAACTGACATTTTTCTCTGATCTTTTTTTTTTTTCTGAATATTTGGTGACTAAAATGATGCGATATTAATATTAATAAAGTACGAAACATTTTTATTTAACTTTTAAGGAAGTCATATACAATCTCGGACATGTGTTTCGATGTCCCCTTTTACTCCTTCTCGGAATTATAATATTTGTCGTATGTCGAGATATACAGGGTGTCTGTAAAGTCACTGTGCACTGGAATTACCTTCTACTGCACAGTGACTTTACAGACACCCCGTATATATACGAGTGTATATATATATATATATATATATATATATATATATATATGGAAATTTCGGTATACAACAAATTATTCTGATATAATATTTCATAAAAATATAATTAATTATTTAATATTTATAGGAACTGAATTAAAAAAAAAATTATATTATGTATCAAGTTAATAATATGTTAAATTAATTTACCATAAAAAAAAATGTTCCACTCATAATCTACTTTTGAAATTATAATTTATAATTTTAATAATAAATAATATTTATTTTGTATTTTAATTTGTCAGATATATATATATATATATATATATATATATATATATAATATATATATTTTTTTTTCCTTTCTTTTGAGACGCTTCTATACCCGTATAGAATATATTCTCAGAAATGATCAGCACCTGTCCATATATTGTATTAATTTCTCTTAGTTCTACTTTCTAAAGATGGTCTTATATAGAAACCAGCATGACTATTATCAGACTTCAGAAATATCAAAAAAAAAAAAAAAAAAAAATGAGATGCGTACAAAAAAAATTAAAACAATATATAATATATAATTATTATTAATTAATTATTTAACAATTATAATTAAATAAATAAATAATAATTATTATTATTATTATCAATTTGTTCATTACAAAAAAAAAGATTACTTTTTAAATCGTCAAAGAACTTAAATCTCAAAAGTCGGACTTTCATTTTTCGTCCAAAAAAATTCTTTAAAAGTATTAATTTTTGATGGACTAAAAAAGCTTTGAATGACAATGCAAATTAAATATAATACTGGAGTACCTCAAAAGACACGTCAGTAAATAACAATTTTCCTGTTTATACTATCTCTCTCTCTCTCTCTCTCTTCTCTCTCTCTCTCTCTCTCTCTATATATATTATATATATATAATATATATATATATATATATATATTATATTGATCAGTCCAAAAGAAAGAACATTTATTTGACCTTTCAGAAATTTTGGTTTTCTAGTGTAGTTCTTACGCTCCACCCAATAATATTTCTTGTTTGGCGCCATCTATTTGTTGTATATCCAGTATCTACGCAGGTACATATATATATATTGAGAGAGAGAGAGAGAGAGAGAGAGAGAGGACGTTACATTAGAATTTCATGACTATATTCACTAATTATAAATTACATTTATTGGTCGATCTTGTACTGAAGCGTTCAATCATTTCTTATTTCATTCATCACCTTTCAATTTCAACCCATGAATAAATAACTCATTCATTTATCATTTTAAAATTCATTTCGTTAGTCTTCAATTAACTAATGGACTAAATTTTAACTTAAAAAATAATAAAAAAACTTAAAATTTATTCGTGGAAATTTTAAGTTTGAAATATTATATTTTTGATCACGAAGCAAATATATTAAAAACTGAATTGATGAAGATTTGTTTAACACACTCGCCATTTTTAAAAGTGTAGGAAAAAGCTGGTGTGTGTTTCACACACGCCATTTTTAAAAGTATAAGAAAAAGCTGGTGTGTGTTCAACACACTCGCCATTTTTAAAAGTGTAGGAAATAGCTGGTGTGTGTATTCGGGTGTTTTCTGGCTTTAAATAAGAACTGGATAAGTCACGTTTATTTTGATCGTTTGAATAACAATTTATTTTTTATATTTTTTTATATTCATACATTCCATATTTGGTTATTGAGAATTAGTTTAAGTAATACATGCATTGTTTTTGCCTAATTGTACTCGTGACACTTAAAGTACATTCATTTTATATGTATATATTTACATATACAGTATAGATGTGCAGTTTATCAGTAAATTTTATATTTATATATGCATATACATATAAAATAATGGAAACTGTAATCATCTATATTATATATATTATATATATATATATATATATATATATACAGGGTGTCCCATAAGTCCGGCATCATAGGAAAAATAATAAAAAAAGCCAAAACAAAAGCTTTTATTTACAGAAGGTGCTCAATATGTCCACCATTGTTTTCAATACACAATTTCAGACGTGATACCCAGTCAACAAGCACACGGCGAATGATGTCAGGAGTAATGGTGTTACATGCCCAATAATGCGCTGCCGTAAATGTTCAACACTCCTAATTTTCTCTGCGTATACCAGCACTTTCAAGTGGCCCCAGAGATAAAAATCTAGTGGCGTGAGATCCGGGCTTCTAGCTGGCCATTCCACAGGCCCTCGACGTCCTATCCAATGACCAGGGAATTACAGGTATTCCCTTACTTGGGTGCTGTAATGTGCAGGAGCGCCGTCTTGCTGGAACCATGTTGGGAAATTTCCTTCTTCGTTCAAGACACTGGGAAATGCTTCTTCCTTGAACATACGTAGGTAGGTGCCTCCAGTGACATGTTCATCGAAAAAGAGGGGGCCTATGATGCGATCCTTCCAAATGCCACACCATACCATCACCCGAGATGCACCTTGTTCCTTTGAAGAGGTATACCAGTGAGGGTTGTTTTGAGACCAGTAGCGGGTGTTCTGTCGATTTACCTCACCATTTCCATAAAAAACAGCCTCGTCACTGAACAGAATGGTGGACAGGAAATTGGCATCCCGAGCATATTGTTCCGTAGCCCATTCACAAAATTCCATCCGCCGGTCGGGATCATCTTCGCTTAATTTCTGTAGGATCTGAAGTTTATATGGATGCCATTTGTGAGCCTGAAGAATGCGATGGATGTTACTTTTCGACACTCCTGTCTCGGCGGACAATCGCCGAAGAGACTTATTGGGACTTCTGTTAAAATGAGCCAGGATAGCAGTCGCTGTATCATCGTCAGTGGACCTCCTTGAAGGTCCACTGCGTGTTTTATCTTCTATGGATCCTGTTTCCTTAAATTTTGCAACAAGTCTGCTAACACAACTCTGTGTTATTGGCTCGCGGTCTGGATGCAGTCTGTTAAATTCAGCAGCGGTTCTCTTTGACTCCGATTTCCTATGAGTAGAATTATCTGGATTCGTTCTTCCTTGCTCACAGACATTATGGCCTGTAGAAAGAGAAAAATATGAATTATGGTTTGTAGAAATAGAAAAATATGAATTTCTCCTATGATGCCGGACTTATGGGACACCCTGTATATATATATATATATATATATATATATATATATGGGATTGAACTCAGAATGGTCCCCTGAGGTTCTTTCATGATACACACCCCATGATACAAACCCCTAGATCCTGTCCCAAAGCTGGATCCTATCTGCTTTGCAGATAGCTGGTGAGGGAAGCTATATTTTTGGGGCCTCTTTGCGAGTGACCCATTTGTCCACGTCGAGGCTAACATCATGAAAAAGGAAAAAAACTATAGTGTTTGTCATTTACCATCATTTATTCGGACTATAGTGGATTTAATTTTCCCAGAAGAGTTCCTTGTTCCATGCACGGTCTGTGTATCATATATATATATATATATGGGATGAATTTCACAATAAAACACGTGAAATGAATAAATGCTGCAAACCACAAGGAAAAAGAAAAACGATTCCAAGGCCTTTCGTGTATTCAAAGCTACACCTCGTCAGGGAATGACGAGGTGTAGCTTTGAATACACGAAAGGCTTTGGAATCGTTTTTCTTTTTCCTTGTGGGTTTGCAGCATATAATATATATGAAAATTATTTCACGAAAGTAACACGTGAAAAATATTTATGATGACTAAAACCACGAAGGAAAGGAAACACAGAATGGTGTTCAAGCGCCTTCGTCTAATGAAGAATGGAAAATATGTGGCTTGGGTGTCAACAATAAAATTATACCAAAAATTTACAGGCAGAGAATGATTTTTCGGAAATTAAGTACAAAAATTAATTACCTACAGTATATACACACACTGTGATTCGAAACAGGTATATTATATAGGAAGTCTGTTGAATATAACTTCTCAACAACAAAAAGACTCTGAGTCGACATTTGTAAAGTATGATTAAAATGTAGTTGATATTCGATAAACTTAATTGATTGGGCCTTAAGCGGCATTCACTTTTCCAAAAATTTCGATATTCTACGATTGCCCGCCTCCCAACGCCGACTTCAACTCGCCGAGTAACCTCTATTTTCTGTCGAATATTCGATGCTACTCTCTTCCTCTCCTTGCTAGACCTTGCAGCAGGCATATCAGTGTCCATCGTCATTAAATTGTATGTAAAAATTCATAAATTTACTTAGAAAATTATAAAAAATTGAGTGCAACATTAGCTTCGACACAAACTTCACCCAATTGGATTCGTTTCGAATGTTCGGTTTTGTAAGTTTAGAACTAAATGCAACTATATATATATATATTAGTGATGGGACGATGCATCGCAATCGCAATCGCAATCGCGATACAATCGCACATTTTTTACAATCGCAATCGCAATTGCAATCGCATTTAATGAGTGCGATTGTTGCGATTGTGAACAAAAGATTTAAATCTCTACAAAAGTTGCTATGAAAGCTGCTCTTTCACGCGTACTTAAAGGAAAGTTTAGCTAACAACAATACGGAATAATAAATAAATAATAAATAAGTCAAAAACAGAAATGAAAACGGGTTGCGAATTAGTTGAAAACAGAATAAAAAATTGGTTTAATAATAACAATAAGTACACCTCTTTATTTGCTCTATGTAAAATTGGAATGTTAAAAAATCAAGCTAACCCTATGGTAGGTAACGCGTTTAGGTATATTTAAAGCATAAATGAGCGTTATGTGAGGCTAAAGCTAAAACATCGCAATCGCAATCGCAATCGCAATCGCGCGATTTTCAAATTCTGACAATCGCAATCGCAATCGCAACAGCGATTGTATGAAATATGACAATCGTCCCATCACTATATATATATATATATATAATTTAGTGGTGGACCGGATGTCAGTTTTTCAACATCTGCGGATGCGGATCTTTAATTTCAATATCCACAGATGCGGATATTTAGTTAATCTATCAATATAATATAGAATTATGAATATATGACATAATTTTTCAAATTTCGTGATATTACTATTATGGGAGGCAATGCATAAGAATTAAAATTAATATTAATGTTTTCATTATGATAAAAACAATAACTTTCTCAAGAATTTCAGCCACAGAAAATTCAATGAAACAAGTTTCATTCAATTTTCTGTGTTACCACGTATTTATATTTTCAGGTTTGTATTTGTTTGTTCATTAATAACACTGGGAACAAATTTCAAATTTTTGTCTATTGAATTAGATTTGACAGTTAGTTCTAGGTAATTTGGGTGCGCTGAGCACGAATCTTTACTCGGTTTTGCTCTATCAGGTCCTGATTTTGTTCAACACCCCTCCTCTTTCGTCGTATTCATAAAAAGGTTTTTTTCTCAATACTCGCTAAGTCTTTTTGCAGTTACACATTATGCAACTAGGTTTTTATCTAGGTATTTGTACCTATTGTTATGGTATTGTTGTATTATGTATATTTTTATATGTAACACCCTAAAAATATTTTTAATTTTGTCATTTTTAACCCATTTTAATATTAGTAAATTAAGCTAAAAATATCATAGAATTCTAAAATTTTCTCGAGCGTTCCTGTTCTCTGTAGAGTATTCTAGAGGGACAACTAAAATATATAAAAGCGACTCGTTTCCAGAGTTAATCAGTCAATTCAATCAGTCAGTCAGTCAGTCAGTCAGTCAGTCAGTCAGTCAGTCAGTCAGTCAGTCAGTCAGTTGAATTAGTTAATTAAGTTTGGGCATTAACATAATTTTGAATTGGCATATGATTTAGTGAGTAATTTTGTTATCGTGATTTAATATAGTTGATTTAATTAGACGTAATTTATATTGTACCTACTCATCCGTGTTTCTAGTTTAATTTCATAGATTGTAAGTACCTATTTCATAATAAGTACCTATTTAAACTAATTTTTGTGTTTATATTTCAGATTTTCTTAAATTTATATGAATTAAGGGCTTTAAATACCTTTACAAATTGGCAGAACAATCAAGCAATATGTCATCAAGCACTAGAAAGTTCAAATGCAAAAACAACCCTGATTCCTTCTGTTATATATGTGGAAATTTTACACTTCCACATCAACGAGCAAATATAACTGACTTCGTAAAAAGAGCTTACTTAGCTTATTTTGGCATAAAACTGGGGGACCAAGATAAATCGTGGGCTCCACATAAAGCCTGCACTATATGCATTGAAAGACTGCGACATTGGACGAAGGGTTCGGATTCAAAAATACCTTTTGGAGTTCCGATGGTAAGTTTATGATTTCATAAAACTACGTAATTTAATCACTATTATACTGTAACTTACCTAAATGTAATTGTAACTTAGGTACATAAACAAAAATTTACAGAAAATGTTTATAAGAATCTCAAATATTGCATAAGGTTGAAACACATAGAAATGTTAAATGTTTGGGTTATAACTTTTGATAAAATTCATAAAAACAAGTCTCTCGTCGCTTTTGTTAACGCTTTACAATTTTTTTTCCATATCAGGTGTGGCGAGAGCCTACTAACCACGAGACCGATTGCTACCTTTGCTTTGTCAAGACTTCGGGCTTCATTAAGAAAAATAAACATTGTATCGAGTACCCAAATTTCGACACCGCGATACGACCTGTGCTACATTCAAATGAGATCCCCATTCCAAAATTTAAGGGTCTGCCAACTCAAGAATTAGTTGAAGATGTTCCTGAAAATATTGTTATGCACTTTGAGGAGTCAGACACCGATTTTGACCCCAGCGTATTTGAAAGTCAAAACGATCCGCAAAAGTTTAACCAGGCCGAGTTGAATGATCTTGTAAGGGATCTAAATTTGCCAAAAAAGGCTGCGGAAATTTTAGCTTCAAGACTTAAAGAGAAAAACTTGCTTACTTCAAACACATACATTTCATTTTACAGAAAAAGAGAAGAAGAACTTGTTAAATATTTTAGAACAGAGGATAGTTTAGTATATTGCTGCGACATAGTTGGTTTGTTAAAGAAGATGGGGGTTGAGTCTTACGATGCAAATGATTGGCGCTTGTTTTTAGACAGTTCGAAAAGAAGTCTTAAGTGTGTGTTGTTGCATAATGGCAATCTATACGGCTCGATACCGATTGGGCACTCAACAAAATTAAAAGAAAAGTATGAACATATAGAAAAGGTTTTAAATCTTATCAAATATAGGGAGCACGAGTGGATCATATGTGTTGACTTAAAAATGGTTAATTTTCTGCTAGGACAACAAGGAGGGTATACTAAATATCCCTGCTTCCTTTGCTTATGGGACAGCAGAGCCAAGGAAGAACATTATTTCAAACAAATCTGGCCAGCACGAACATCACTTACTGTCGGAGAAAAAAACGTAATTAATCCACCTTTAGTGAGCAGAGATAAAATCATATTTCCTCCTCTGCATATAAAACTAGGCCTCATTAAACAATATGTAAAAGCTTTAGATACGAACGGCGAGTGTTTCAAATACATAACTTCAAAATTTCCAAGTTTAAGTTATGAAAAAATCAAGGCGGGAATTTTCGACGGTCCACAAATAAGAACAATGATTAAAGACAGCAATTTTCCTAATGTCATGAATGAACGCGAAAAAAATGGCTGGTTCTCATTCGTGGACTTGATAGAAAACTTTTTAGGCAATTATAGGGCAGATAACTACGAAGAAATCGTAAAAAAACTTTTAAGGGACTACAAAGAGTTAGGTTGCAATATGAGCATAAAAATGCATTTTTTGAATAGCCATCTTGACCAATTTCCAAGTAATTTAGGTGATGTAAGTGACGAACAAGGGGAGAGATTCCACCAAGATATCAAAATTATGGAGGAACGGTACCAAGGCCGCTGGGATTCCCACATGATGGCTGATTACTGCTGTTGCTTGAAAGAGACCTGCCATCAACGAGCAAATACGCTAGAAAGTCTTACAAAAGAAAATTTTTGCCACAGTGAAAGCTTCATATCTGTTTGTTTTTTTATTTTAAGTCATTTCTATCGTTATAATGTAATTTTACTGTAGTTTGAACTGCTTGTATTCAAGAAACTTGAAAAAAAAAATTAACACATGACTTAATTTTTTAGTCCTAATTTGAAAAATCTGGAAAATGGCACATAGGCTGTCGACAAGAATCAGGACCTGATAGAGCCAAACCGAGTTGAAATTCGTATTCAGCGCACCCAAATTACCTAGAATCAAGTGTCAGATATCATTCAATAAAATACGTGTTGCCCAGTGTAATTAATTAATACTTTACATGAAATGTGCATGACTGGGCCTTATAAGCTACTTTATAAGCTAATTTAATTGTAAATTGCATAATTTATTAGAGGTAATATCCGCATAACATCCGCAGTCAGAAGTGCGGATGCGGATATCCGGTCCACCACTAAATTATATATATATACACACACACACACACACATACTTTTCTGTCCAACTCTCTAATGCAAGGGTAAACCTGTATTTTGAATCTTTCATCTACTCAACTGGTCAACTTTGGAACAATCTTCCTCAATCCATCTTTCCCCCTGTCTATGACCTTAAATCTTTCAAACGCAGTGTCCAGGTATCTCGAAAACCTAGGCCCTTGATTTTGTTTTTCTTTCTATATGAGAGTGGTGTTTCTGCGGTCATTGGCCCTTGGCTCTTCCTTCCTGCGTAAAAAAAAAATATATATATATATATATATATATATTTGTGTGTGTTTCCTCAACCATTACTGACTTATTGTATAATAAAATGCTATTTTATATTTTATTTTATAAATGTATGTAAACACATGTTACATTTTTATGCTGCAAACAACAAAAACAACAACATGAATACATTAGCCTATAACACCAGAGAGTTAATTATATATATATATATATATATATATATATATATATATATATCCCCGCAAGGGGGTTCTAAGCTCGTGCTCTTGAGTGCTCTTTGTGCTCGTTTGTACGTGCTTGTTCCTGGAGGTTTCACGTGCGCCCTCCCGGCCCTAGCACCCAAGGATGATGGGGCTCGACCCTGCAGTCCTTGTCATCCTTGGTCTTTTTCCACTTCGACTGTCCCCTCCACCCTTCTTTTTCCTCTGTCTTTCCTCTCACTTTTTCTTTGTTTTTTCCGCTGAGATATGCCCTTTAAATAGAGGCGAATCGGTTCTTCCTGAACTAAAAAAAAAAAATATATATATATATATATTATATTTATTTACTACATATACTTTATATTTGCCACGTATGTATGTATGTATGTATGTATATTCCCTGTAATTTTCATTGTAATTGGAATTATATTTAGGGAGAAATAAAATAAGAGGCATTACTTTCGTACCGCCCATCGTATAAATAGTGATGTTTACAAAATTTTTCAAACATTTCGCGTAATATCTGTGGTCCTTTATCACAGACATTAAGTATTGCTAACCTTATCTAACCAACCTAAACTTTATGAAGTGATTGAGCGTCACGGGCATTATGCGCGAGATGAATGGTTTCGCGCATTGACTATAATACTGTATACTGTATATAATATATCGTATATAACCTTAGTTAATCTTGGTTTTGCTTCCGCCTAATTATTCATTCTGACGAAGGTCAAACTTGTCATTCCACCTTAGACCTACAGTTTAACGTGGAATCCGAATCACGCCCCACCACGGGCGCTCAGAAATTACAAAGTCCTCGCCCGGACTCGATCTCACGACCTCCCAATCCGCAGCCCAGCGTCTTAACCACTGGGCTACCCAGGGTACCCATTTACCTACCAAACAATTTTTTTTTTATTGTGCGGAAGGATGAACAGCTGAGTTTTGCTGTGCACCGCCTGCCGTCACCGGGTTTCGATACCGGGGCCGATGGATTCGTAGTCAGTGACGCTAACCGCTACACCACCGAGGCGCATTTGACGTATTTGGCATTCTATATAGGCCTATAGAATTTCTCATAAACCTTTTTTTTAAATGGAAACTGAGAACGAAGCTGACAAATACACATCATACCACGAAATAATTACATCTTCAGATTAAATAGATTCTACAAGTACAAGATGGAATGTAAACATTTTGGTTTTACATTCGTCAAGTTTACGAATCCTGTAAGTTTAAAGTTCGACTCTATTGTCTTTTAACTGAGTCGGTACATGCGAAAGTTCTTATACTGGTGAAAGACCTTTCTATAGAGGGTATAACGGGGTATTTTCATTTTGTGCCCAAAATAATAACTGATAATTACGAATATCGACAAATGAATTAAAATTTCCTCTTTAATATGGACCGGATCCTTTTATATACATACAGGGTGTTCTAAAATTACCTAGTAAATTTTTATATGTTTGTCGATCAGTAGTTGGACGTTGTAAACAATTTTGAACATCTAAAATAAACAATTATTGTTACTTTTCTTATTGTTGCTGTATTTAAAATAAAATTGTTAAATATCACATAATTTTTGCTAAGATATTGCGTTCATATGAAAGTTTACTAATTAATTTTAGAACACCCTGTGTGTATATATATAAAAAATAATTTATTTATGAAATCCTGATTAAATATATAATAACTGTCTAAGTTTTTACAATTAAAAGCTTTTAAACCACTGTTTAGGCGAAATAATAATCTCAATTTTCTTAAACCGCAATGCAGTTATATTACAGTTTAACTACAGTTAAATTACAATAGAATTGTATTACAGTTTAAGTGTACTCTAATTAACAGGATGGCATCATTAGTAAGTATAAATAAACCATATAAATATTATTATTGCCTTCAAGATAATGTTTCATTGCAGTGTGGCCAGAGTATGCATATGTGTGGTTAATTGGAGAGAGAGAGAGAGAGAGAGAGACAGAGACAGACAGACAGACAGACAGACAGACAGATAGATAAATGTGTTATAAACTTATTAAAAATAGATTTCTGCTCGTATTTGTTTGGCAAATTAATTTGTTAACCTTTCTAACGATTTCAAATTAATTTTAGTGAAAAATTATTTTGTTCTGAAGCGACAGTTAAATGATTTGTTTAAAATTTCAAACTTAAATTATTTTTTTTAATAAAATAAAGCTAATTTGTTTCGAATTTAATGTGTTAATATTTCATTCTATCCACTTTTTTGCGTTCTATGTTTTTTTCCTCTCTCTCTCTCTCTCTCTCTCCTTCTCTCTCTCTCTCTCTACGTATTCGTGTATTTTTGTATAGTTTATAATATAATTTTCTCATTATTATATTATAGTATAATGGTGCGGGCAGCCTGTATATTTATATACCGTCCCTGCTCAAACCATCACAGGACAAGGATCGCTGATTTGCATTCTCTTCGCACCTGACCCGTAATTACCTGAAAATATGAGGGCTTCGAATCATTATTTATGATCGATAATGATCCTTTATTGATTCTGGCGATCATTATTCCTTCATAAGAGCAGGAATGGGTGCAGAAATTTACATATTATCTCTACGAACTCATTTATACGGTAGTGATCCCTAAGTGTTAGTATAATATTATGGGTATTGTCCCTTAGGTTTAAATACTGAGGGTATTTATTATTGGGTATAATAAATAAGATAATTATTCGTTAATAAATTAGTCCCATTTGATAAGTTTGGTTTGCGGTGATGTGATGATGAGTAATGAGTAATGATGGGTGATGTTACAGTCGGTAAAAGCTTTTTCATCTTATAAAATACGTTAACTGTTATATGATACCTCATCTTATACATAGTAATAAAAAGTCACATATAAGAGAAAGAGAGAGAGTTACAAGGAGTTACAAGGAAAAGAAGTACCTCAAAAGGCCTTGCGGCCCATACCGAGGAGGTACCAATGGCAACGGGTGCCAGGGAAAATTTGTAAAAGTTTATTTTTCTTTCAACTATCCTAGCAGTAGTAGAAAACTGGATAGAAAAGTAGAAGGCTCTCTCCCCACCCTCCGCTCCCTCCCTGCCAGAGGCAGGTACGGAAAGAGAGAGAGAGAGAGAGAGAGAGAGAGAGAGAGAGAGAGAGAGAGAGAGAGAGAGAGAGAGAGAGTCAAAAAATAAATAAATAAATTAGAAATTATATTGATCTTTGATATATGGACACTGAAGCGGTAAATTGAGCTTTACATAATACAACAGCGTTGTACATTTTATTACTTATTAAAATTTGTTTACACAAAAAGTAGATATGCTGATTTTGCTTTGCTTTCATAACCCAAACAATGAATTGCACAAAGGAATAAATTATATGTAGGATAGGTCAGTCTGTCACCCGATTAGGTTTGGCACTCTGGCTGGGTAAGCGTATTAAAATATTACGTAATGAGTATAGAGATTACATTGTATGTAAATTAAACTTGTCTTTGCGTTTTGGGGTCCATGTATAATTTGGGATGTGTTGTGTGTGTGTGTGGTGTGTGTGTGTGTGTGTGTGTGTGTGTGTGTGTTCATTATGATGGGTGTATACGTGTGGTGTCTCCATTTATGTAGAGTATGTATAATGTATGTGTGTGTATATGAATATATGTATGTATGTATGTAGTGTGCCTCTGTCTGTGCATGTGTGCGTGTATATTTATGGCCCCCAAGGGTTCCTCGTGTGTCCATGGCGCATTTGGCCCTCCTGAGAGTATCGTATGACTTGTTCCTTTGGTCTCAGGCTGCAATTAAGACGGTCACTCATTGGGCTTAAGTTACGATCAAGGGTTTATATATATATATATATATATATATATACACACACACAGACACGCACACACAGAGGGTTGACAAAAGTAAATATACACCACGATGAGTGTCCTCAAGAACAAATGGGAAAGCTGATCAATAGAATGGCAGAACGTGTGTCATCTTTACATAATGCAAAGATGTAAACAACACCATTCAGATAATATTTATTCAATAAATTTGTTATTATTTATTAACTTTTATTATCAAATTAAAAAAAAACTATGGAACCCCCCCCCCCCCCCCAAAAGGTGTCTATTTATTTTTGTCAACCCTCTGTATATTCAATAATGAACATGAAATACACGCCTATACCCACAAATTATATTTCAATAGTTGAAAAAATAAACCCTAATTTCAATTTGAAATCAACATTTTTTAAATGGAGTGAATTAATTTTTTTTTATGAAAAAGTGATATTACATCTCCATTCTTCATTTACAAACCAGTTGGAAACCTTTCCATTGGGGAACCTTTTCATTGGAAACCTTTATTATTATACCAACCAGCCCAACCAATTAACCATCATACAGCTGAGCACGAAAGAGAACGTATGTTATTTACTCGCGTACAGTAGGTATTAAGGTATTGTGAAAGTGATCTAAAATCGTGTTTAGCATGTTCTATGATTTAGTAACACCAAGGGGAGAGGAGTAACTCTTAACCAGTTGTGAAATTCAACTAAATTTAATGTTATGACGGAGATGTTGATTGCATCCATCCATCGGGTATGAAAGAAGATGAAGCCAAAATACATTTACTCGACAGTTCTACATTTCTTTCAAGGCTTCATTTGTACGATGTGAAATAATTTTATGTAACTTTATATAATATCACTTTAAAACACTCATTACGTGTGTGTGTATATATATATATATATATATATATATATATATATATATATATATATATATATATATATAAGGGGTGGCAAACAATGAATGACCCCCCCCCCCCCCCCCCGCACAGATGAAACTAATAGAGATACAAAAAAACTGATTGTTGCATCTTTTAGACAATTTAATTCTACGTCTAAACAAAACCACTCAATAGTTGGTGTTGCCTCCTTGTGCTTGGCGGACGGCTTCAAGTCGGCAAGGGTAGGAGGTGAGGAGAGACTCGAAAAGGTCAGTGTCGTACTCAAGGTTTCGGAGGATTGTTTCGATGTGCTGCTCCATGGTCTGGCGGCAGAATCATTCAAGATCCATCCTGAAAGACCGAGTGGAATCCCTGATGCTTGCTGAACCACCAGCCACCCGATTCTGCCGCCTGACCATGGAGCAGCACATCGAAACACTCCTCCGAAATCTTGAGTACGACACTGACCTTTTCGAGTCTCTCCTCACCTCCTACCCTTGCCGACTTGAAGCTGTCCGCCAAGCACAAGGAGGCAACACCAACTATTGAGTGGTTTTGTTTAGACGTAGAATTAAATTGTCTAAAAGATGCAACAATCAGTTTTTGTACCTCTATTAGTTTCATCTGTGGAAGGGGGGGGGCAATCATTGTTTACCACGCTGTGTATATACACACACACACACATGGAAAAGGCTGCGGATGTTATGCGGATATTACCTCTAATAAATTATGCAATTTACAATTAAATTAGCTTATAAAGTAGCTTATAAGGCGCAGTCATGCGCATTTTATGTAAAGTATTAATTATTAATGAACAAACAAATATATAAACCTCAAAATATAAATACGTGGTAACAGAAATTGAATGAAACTTGTTTCATTGAATTTTCTGTGGCTGAAACTCTTGAGAAAGTTATTGTTTTTATCATAATGAAAACATTAATATTAATTTTAATTCTTATGCATTGCCTCCCATAATAGTAATATCACGAAATTTGAAAAATTATGTCATATATTCATAATTCTATATTATATTGATAGATTAACTAAATATCCGCATCCGCGGATGTTGAAAAACTGACATCCGGTCCACCACTAATATATATATATATATATAATATATATATATATATATTATATATATATATATATATATATATATAATATATATATATATATATATATACACACTGAGCGGCAGAAAAATCGGCTCATTTGGAATATCGCGAAAAGCAAAAAAGTGGGCAAGCTTCTGTTTATAAAAGTTTTAAAATTCGAAAATATAGTCTATGAGGCAACCAAATAACGAGACAAAACGTCAGCTGCGAACACACTAGCTGTAACAAATTTTCGACTTCTTTGAAGAATTCGACAGTCTGATATTCAGTTGCTCTTAGACTGCTAGTGCCACTTTTTTCTTCCACTAGTAGGAGTAGGCATTTGAGTTTAGTACAGATAGCCTTCTAATTCTTTTGAGTTTCAGAATTGGACATTTACAATGGTTTTGAGTGCCGTGAATGTCGCAAGAGTCGTCACCCTAATTGAAGATGGTCGAGCCAGCGTTACGTCGCCGATGCGATAGGAATTCCAAAAGCAACGGTTCGACGTGTCTACCGACGTTATGTGGAGACAGGAGAGTACACCCGAATACCAGGATCTGGAAGATCGCGCTGCACATCTGCCCGTGACGATCGTTTCATCGTCTTGAGTGTTTTGCGAGATCGTCACTTGACTGCCCAAACGTCCGCAATGAGCTGGAAAGGTCTCGAGACGTCAGTGTATCGGAGCGAACCGTTAGAAGGAGACTCACGGAAAGTGGCTTACATGCTAGACGTCCAGCAATGGGCCCGGAATTGCTCCCACACCACCGCAATGCTCGTCTTGCTTTCGCTCGTGAGCATGTCAATTGGACTATGGTTCAACGGGGACGAGTATTGTTTACGGACGAATCAAGATTTAATCTTCGAACATCCGATGGACGGGAAAGAGTGTAGAGAAGAACAGGAGAAAGATTAGCCCCGTGCACTTTTACGGAGAGGGTTGCTTTTGGAGAAGGCTCAGTCATGGTCTGGGGTGGTATCACTTCAAACTCGCGCACAGAGCTCGTCGTTGTTGGTGGGGTCATTGACGTCCGCAAGATACGTGGAAGAGATCTTGCTGGAGCGTGTGGTCCCTTTTGCTCCTTTCGTTGGCGAAGACTTCCTTCTACAGTACGATAAGGCTAGACCCCATGCGGCAAGAGCCGTTAGCGATTTCCTTGACGAAGCGAATTCGTCGAATTGAGTGGCCTTCCCGAAGTCCGGAGCTGAACCCATAGAACATTTCTGGGACACGATGGGACGGCGTCTTAGGCTCGTCTAGCAGCCCCTAACACTCCACAGAAGCTACAACAAGCTTTAACTGAAGAGTGGAGGAAATCCCACAGGATGTGATCGCCAATCTCATTCATGGGATGAATCGACGAATGGCTGCAGTCATTCAAGCTAAGGGAGACGACACCTTTTTATTTTTGTTATTGTTTTTTTTTAATTTTTTGATTTTGTCGAAATCTTTGTTTTTTGTTACAATTTTTTGTACAGTATTTTTTTGATAATAAATTGTATTAAACAGGCGTTTGAAGAATTTTTAATGTCCTCATAGACTAAATTTTCGAATTTTAAAACTTTTATAAACAGAAGCTTGTCCACTTTTTTTTAGCTTTTCGCGATATTCCAAGTGGGCCGATTTTTCTGCCGCTCAGTGTATATACACTCGAATA
This sequence comes from Bathynomus jamesi, assembly GCA_023014485.1. Classification (NCBI taxonomy): domain Eukaryota; kingdom Metazoa; phylum Arthropoda; class Malacostraca; order Isopoda; family Cirolanidae; genus Bathynomus; species Bathynomus jamesi. Next base: position 54,065 of record JAJOZX010009544.1, read on the forward strand.
TTAATTTCTTCCGGTATCCATAAAGCAAATTTGTCTTGTGATTTTATACATTATTTTAAACGTTCGTTAAATACATTAAACATAAAAATTAACATTTCTCCAATGGACTGGTTGATCACTGATGTGAAACTTATTTTTGTAACTTTCTACATAATTTTTAACATTGTTTAAACGCTAAAATAAACTCCAATTTTGTTAATGCTTCATCTTCGCTGTAACTCTCTTTAACTTCATGCGAAGAGAAATCCATAAAATCCTCTTCGTTTTGAAGCTTATTGTTACGTTAAAAATGTTAATAAGCAAGAAATTATCTGAAAGGAGTAAAAGATTAACTTTCTGTTAAAACTACGAAAAAAAAAAGAAGGTAAATTACAGTAAATTATCAAAAACTCGAGTAAAGATCGTAAACAAACAAGTGTAAAAAAATTGTTTTTTCAGGATACAATTGCAATTTAGAGATAATCTCAATGAGAAAAGACAATTCATTCGTGAAAATCAAATCAAGTGATATGTTAAATGTGTGAGAATGAAAGATATATATATATATATATATATATATATATATATATATATATATATATATATATATATGTGTGTGTGTGTGTGTGTGTGTGTGTGTGTGTGTGTGTGTGTGTGTACACATTGTAAATTGAGAGAATAGAGAAAAGAATGTGGTCTTAAACCTGTGACCCTGCCCGCTCTTATAATCATGGGAAGGAAGTTTCATATATGGCCAATCATCTCTGTAAAGAGACTGAGAAATAAGATGACCCGCTCAATGAAATCTTTTGCTAATTACCTGGGAGGAAGTTACTGTACCAAACAGCCCCCCCCCCCACACACGCTGTTTTCCAGTTTCTTTATTGCTCATAACTGCATGCATCGTGCAAATGCGTATTGAAAAATGCAAATTGTATGCAGAGGTTCATTTTTCAATGGAATTTATGCTTGTAGGTCTATATATACACAAATAGAAATATTTAGCAATAATTCTACGTATGATGATAGACACATAGCTGTATAGCTTGGTATAGAAGGAAGAATAGAAGTAATGAAAGAATGAAACAATCATTGTTTCATTTAATATTGATGGATACATTGTTTAACAATGTATCCATCAATATTAAATTAAAGTTGAATATTTTGACGGTATAATTTCCCTCAATTTACGACAATTTATACCTAATACCATGACGTTGTATGCCATCCTACACTGCCAACGAATGTTGCAATCTCCCAGTGACCTTAGCTTGTGAATGACCTGACCTTCGGAGTGAAAAGAAGCCGAAAAGGTCTCAGCGAGTAGCCCGAAGCATTCACGCGAAGTGCTCCAAGCATTTGACCCTAAGGTCGCGATGGTTCCAGGATTGGACACTTGAGTTAAGACACTTCAGCGGAAGAGACGAGGAGGTAAAGAGTTAAAGGCATTAATATTTTTTGTTCCAATTTTGTCTCTTAGATTGTGCGTTTCACCGTATATGTACAAGTTTTATTGCATGGTATTAAATGCATACATAATAGATAGAACATCATTTTATGGGTTTTTAATGTATACGGGATTATACCTGTATACACGATAGACATTTGGTTATCTGCTTAGAATACTATAGAAATTTTAGACATTAGGTTTTTTGAGGTTTTTGTCTGCTGTCGTTTGGCGATATGGCTATTGTTGTTAATTATTGTGTATTATGGTTACGATATACGCTTGTATCTTGATTGTGTTTCAAATCAATTAGAGGAACTAATTGCGTACAAAGCTGAATGCCTTCACATGACCCTAATCACAGCAGAATGTTCCCAAATCGTTTGCAACAGGAGCCCTCGAGGGTCAATGCGTAACCCCTTTCAACCCTTCCCCCGAGGCTTGTGACCCTGGGCAAGTGATAACCCTTAAATGACCCCCTTCAATGACCTCTTTTGGTATGACCTTTCGTCACCTTTAATTTCCGACTGATTCTCACCGCTCAGCGATAGGCAGTCATTAGACAAGGAGGCAAGAACCGTTACCTACAATGTATTAAAACCAGCAGCAGCTTTGTATGACATTAATTAGAGAGGGAAACGCTATACCCAAAATTTAGCATCTGAAAAAGTTTTACGACTAATTATTAAACAAATTAATTTGAATTATTATGAAAAGAATTCAGAATCGCGGTTGAAGAGATGCAAAATTACGGTACCTACTGTGTATAAATAGACATTTTAAAATATATGCGTTTAAAATCAAAAGAAGCCTCAAATATTTGTGTGTATATACCCATCTCTACCCTCAGTGTCAGATGTTTTATGCACTAGTATATAATTTATTTCGTTCTGTTAACAACAGAATAACCAAGGACACGCGTAATTTCTGTTGTACCTTCGAATCTTCCTAAAAATAACGTAACACACAGACCACACACACACACAAAGCCAGACAGACACACACACACACCACACACACACACACACACACACATATACAGTATATATATATATATGTTTTACCTATCTCGGTTCCTTTGTTATTAAAATATTTTGATTATTTTTTTTTCTATGCAATTACTGACCTAGCTTTGACTTATCGTAATGATATGTCAGAGATCAAATCTGAGCCTTAGGTCCCGGAAATGAAATTATGTGGGTAGTAGAGCTTCGGATATTTATTTACGGAGCCAAACATTGCAAATATGTAATTAGGAAAGGTGTTTAATTCACTAAAATTAACTAGCTTGCTGTTATAAGACATGTATTCATTAATTTCTCTCTCTCTCTCTCTCTCTCTCTCTCTCTCTCTCTCTCTCTCTCTCTCTCTCTCTCTCTTCCTGTTATATGTATCACAAAAGAAGTTTTCTAATTAAGCCATATGTATGCCTCGCCTCTATAAAATAATTAGCGTTCAGTCAGGTCACTGAAAATGCCCGGTTAGGGCTCGTTCACTCGTCTTCACCCATGAAATATAATTTATAGAACCAGTTTTTACCCTGCGAAGTTTAATCTGGTTATAACTGGAAAACATATTTACAAATTTGAATTTTATGCGCATACAGTAGCTCCTTATTGAAAATTATGGTCAAATAATGGGTTATATGGCGATATACGACTGTGTGTATATATATATATATATATACCTACTTTATAGTGCCATAGTTTCGATGGTGGAGTAACTATCTTAGTTCTGATATTATCCTTGGGTTATTCTTGTCGTTTGTTGTATAGTTCCACTCTAGCGAGGATTTAGATTTGGTTTACACTGGTAAAGGAATGGTTTTTAGTGTCATTCTTTTGAGATTCATAATACCCCTCGGTGGCGTAGTGGTTAGCGTCGCTGACTACGAATACATCGGCCCCAGGTTCTAGACCCGGTGATGGCAAGCGGCGCGCAGCAAAAACCCAGCTGTTCATCCTTCCACACAATAAAAAAAAATTGGTTGGTAGATAAATGGGTACCCTGGGTAGCCTAGTGGTTTAGACGCTTGGCTGCTGGTGGGGCGTAATTCGGATTCCACGTTAAACGGTAGGTCTAAGGTTACATTTCTCATTAAAGGAATACCGTTAATGTGTTAATTATTAAAATAGAAAGACTTTATTTTCAAGATTTGTTTAAAAAAATGGTTTTTGAAAGTAAAATTTTCTGACAAACTTCGCATTCCGTTTGAAGTTGAAGTGTTCCATACGTAAGAAATATAAATAGTGATCCATGTAGCACGATTTCCGGGCCATATATGGAGCTAACATGGTTTGGGGCATGGAACCACTTTAAGTTGTCCCAAAGTCACTTATCAACGGACTCATGCTGTGGGCTACCTGTTATAATGTATCAGTGTGACTAATTATGTACATAAAAAGTTTATAATAGTTTATATATTACATAGTTGGGAAAATTAAAGTCATATTTTTCATATTTATCAATTGGTCATATTTATTAGTCAATGGTTTAAATTGATTGGAGTAACTCGTGATAATAAGTAATATACGAATATATATATATATATATATATATATATATATATATATATATATATATATATATATATATATATATATATATGAAAAGTTATTTCACGAAAGTAACACGTGAATAAGATTTATGATGAAAATAACCACGAAGGAAAAAGGAAACGCAGAATGGTGCTCAAGCGCTTTCGTCTAATGAGTGTTCCTGAGGATGTCATTAGACGAAAGCGTTTGAGCACCATTCTGTTTCCTTTTTCCTTTGTGGTTATTTTTATCATATATATATATATATATATATATATATATATAGGGCCTATCAGACGGGGGGCTAGGAGGGCTATTTGGCCTGGGCCTCAAGCTTAAAGGGGGCCTCAAGTTTAGAAACTTTCAGGTTTGAATATAATGTTTAGCAGTGACAGTAATAATTGGGTTTAGCTATGGGCCTCAAGAGCTGGAAGTGGCCCGGGCCTCTCTGGACCTCTGAGAGGGCCTGTATACACACACACACATATATATATATAGTTTCAAAACCTTATACAATTAGGTGACGGTCACAAAAGAATATTATTAATATTCTTAATAACACGCAAAATCTGAAAGTTTGCAAGTTTTGTCAGCATTATATCAAAAACTAAATATGTTTTTAATTCTTTCACTATGGACTCAATTCAGGTATTGAAGAGTAAAGACAAATTGAAAATATAATGCAAGTAATCCGATTTTTCCTCTCTTGAAATATTCTTGAATTTGCAGGTAAATGGCTTCGTTACGCAGGTTTTTATACCCATAGAATGAAATTAGAGAAGACAAGGGTAGCTCGCTATCGCCCTCCGGGCAGATAGCAGTATATGTCACAGTATATGTAGCAGTATATGTCACAACTAGCTGTATATGTATATGTATATTATATATATGTATATGTATATCGGTACTTACGTATTATCGGGACTACCAAACTATTATCGGGACTACCAAACTGTTTATTATGTCTTTTTGCTCTCGTCATTTTCGTTTACGAAATACTTACATTCACTCGTAATAGACATTAAATAGCTCGTGCTCGGTCGCGGAGTGACCTAAGACTGGGAAACTTGACAGAGCACATCGGCAATTCATGGGCTATCAGTTGGTAGTAGTTGCAGAATTTTCCGATGTGCCGTTTAGTCTGTGCACGGTTCTGAAGAAAGCGGACAGACACACAGACATATTTTAGCTCAATCGTATATAGGATTCTATTCATGTTTTTTTTAATTATCTTATTACGTGACATAGATTCACACCTATTTTATGATTCTTGTAAAGACTTTTTGATTCTTGTTTGCAAAACTTTAAGACGTTTTCATCTTGATTTGTTTATGTCATATTCTTAATAATCCGGGTGAATCCTGTATTAAATCAAGTGAGCAATTTGCAAGAAACTGCTGAATTATTTCATTCAAAAACAGTTCCTAATTATTATAGTTAAAAAAATAGGTCCTAATTTCTTCTTTCGGAAAATGATAGACGAGAGAAACTGGGGTTTGTGGCTTTTTTGTATTTAGAAAAAGGGGTTCTGTCAGGGATTTCGAAGGAGTACACCACACAAACAGGAGGGTGGAAATGCATTTGTCCTGAGTTATCCCGTTCCTTGGATGAAGATGAGAGGAATGCCCTCGCTGGATTCATCAGCCAGGTATAGTTTCTTCCTTTCTTTATTCCTTTCTTTTCTATCTATCTCTCTCTCTCTCTCTCTCTCTCTCTCTCTCTCTCTCTCTCTATATATATATATATATATATATATATATATATATATATACTGGAGAGGTGGGACAATGGATATTTAATTCCCTGACTCAACAAACACAAAGAATGGTGATAAGTGGAGTCAAACCTGAAGTCTCAAAAGTTGTCAGCTCTGTCCCACAAGGTACAGTACTAGCTCCCTTCTTATTTATATTAATGATTGGAGACATTGATGGGGACAGTAATGACAGTGTCGTATCGTATTTCGCGGATGACACAAAAATATACACGGAAATATCAAGTGAAGGTGACATAGAAAAATTACAAAACCACATTAAAACATTAAACGGAACACAATATGAAGGTCAACGAAAAAAAATTCAACTGATGAGATATGGTAACAACAAGGTGTTACAGAATAAGGGGTACAAAACACTGCAAACCAAAAATATAACACCAACCCCACAGTTCAGAGATCTTGGATTAATAATGTCATCAGATACAGAATTGAGAGAACACTATGACATTAAAATCACAACAGCTAGGAAAATAATAGAAGTTATCTGGAGGAGATTCCATTGCAGAAAAGCAAACATCATGATATTATCGAAAAGTCTAGTTCTACCAGTAATTAAGCATTGCTCAGTACTCAGAAATCCATACGGATAACGAGACATTGCAAACATAGAAGGCATACAAAAGACTTCTACGTCTAATAGATTCTACTCCCTGGAAAGAAGATGTGAGCGATACACAGTAATATGCTGTGTAACATACTCGAGAAGTGTGTCCCAAACTTTAGTAATGAAATAGAAACACAATGAAATAAGAGACGAGGTGGATTTTGTACTGTCCCAGCTGCGATGGACAGTGAGTCATGAAAATGAGGATGGAAAATAGCCCCCCCCCCCTCTCCTACCGAATACAAGGCCCAAAACTGTTCAACGTACTGCCGGAAGAACTGAGGAACTTCCAGCACATCAACCTTTACAAGAACTAACTGGACAGGTCCTTCTGCAAAGTCCTTGACCAGCCATGCGTGGCCGGATACGAGGGTAGGACGAGAGTGGAAAACAATTCTCTCCTCCAACAAATCCCGCAAATTATGCAGGCTGCTGCAGAAGGTCGACCGCAGGTTGTTCCTGAACTATCTTTTAGAGCCATCATAAGGTATGATAGGTATATATATATATATATATATATATATATATATAGGGCGTCCCAAAAAAATGTATACACACTTTAACAGCTGATAGCTCAATTGATGTTTCTTTCCTTCCAAGTTAAACCCATTAGAATTAATAATGGCAGTCAGACTAAGCTTTGAAAAAGGAAATTCATTCTAAAATGCTACTGGAAGTGTGAAAACGCAGTTGAAGTGCAAAGACAGTTTAGGAGGGAGTTTCAAACAGATCCACCAACGCGACTTACCATCACTCGAATTAGAGATAAGTTTGAAGCCGATGGAACTGTTCAGAATGTCCACAAGAAGCGTTCCGGAAGACCACGGACATCGACAAGCCCCACAAAGCAAGAAAGAGTACTGGAAACGTATCACCAAAGTCCAAGAAAATCTGTGCGGCAAGCGAGTCGTGAGGTAGGAATTTCAGAATCGTCTGTCCAACGCATTTTGAAGCGCTGTCAATGGAAAAGTTACATTCCAAGATTAGTCCATGCTATTAATGAAGATGATCCGGACCGAAGAGTGGAGTATTGCGAGTGGTACTTGGCACGATGTGGATGTGGATTGGACGAAGGGTTTCGTAGAATACCCTCCGCGTTCACCAGACCTCACACCACTAGACTTTTTTTTATGGGGATACTTAAAAGACAAAGTCTACGCTATAAAACCTGCAACAGTCGCTGAATTGAGAGCAGCCATTGAACGAGAATGCACACAAATACCAAACGAAATGTTTCGTGATGTTTGCGATTCCATTGCTTCGCGTTATCAGCAGTGCCTGGACCAGAACGGACGTCAGTTTGAAAACAGGCGTTGACAAAACAATTAAATAATGTCTGTAGATTCTATTACATTTTGAAAATGAAATGTATTTTAATAAACACTGCCTTATAATTATTTAAAGTGTGTATACATTTTTTGGGACGCCCATATATGGGCTACGTCGTGGCCAATGTCGTAACATCGCTTCCCGAGATCAGCGAAGTTAAGCTGACATTGGGTCTGGATAGTAATTGGATGGGAGACCGTCCTCCGCGCTCAGATTATGTAGCGACCCGTGGTTCGGATCCCACGTAAAGCTGTAGGTCCCCTCCGTCATATGATCTTAGATGTTACGAAGGAGGTTAAACAACCCCAATAAAAAGAAAATATATATATATACACACATACATGGTGTCCCCCAAAAATGTCCCTATTTTTATTTGCCCGTTATTTTTTAATGGATATATATTTTTTATTGGAGTTTCTTCAGAAAAGCAACAGATTGTAGTTTTTATTCCCCATTATACCTCTATGCCTATATTTACAATCTTTCATCACTTAATAACTAATAAATATTGTGTATTAAAATCATTCTTTCGTCATTTCGTACTTAATTCAATAACTTTTCCTATTTTTTTACGAAATTAGGAAGAAAAGGTACCGCTACCAATAGACAATAACCTTGTAAGGCCATAACTGCATTATTCCAAATTCACTGTGGTTTCAGCAGAATGGAGCACTACCACATACTGCTTGTAAAACTCGTAACTTTTTGAGGAAGCATTTTTCCGGCTGACTAATCTCCCTTCATGAGACAGTGGAATGGCTCCCATATTCACCTGACCTCACGCCCCATGACTTTTGGGGGGGGGGGGGGGGGTTACATAAAAGACAGGATCTATTCGAAAGTCTAAGACACTTGAAGACTTAAAGACCAAAGTCTATGAGGTAATCAACAACATTCCAACTGAGCTTTTTCTAAAAATTATGTCAAACATTTGTGTAAGTTTGAATATTGTGTTAGGAAAAAAATGGCGATTACACTAAAGCTGTTTTTTTAATTTGGGTTAATAAACTTCTATGTTTTACGTACCTATTACGTTTGTCTTTATGTCTGGATTCCTTTTGTTAGCTTAGAACATTGTTTTAAAAATAGGAACATTTTTGTGGGACACCTGGTATATGTATATTATATATATATATATATATACACAGGGTGTCCCGTAAGTCTGGACCCATAGGGATTTATAATATATTTTTTTATTATGTTATTATTATTATTTTATTATTATTATTTTTTTATTATTTTTTATTATGTTTTTATTTGTGGGGCCACTTGAAAGCCAAAGTGTACAAGGTCAAACTTCAGAACATTTTCCACTTTAAAGCACGCATTGTGGAGGCGTGTCAAGAAATTTCTGCGACTGTGATTCAGAAAGTGCTGTCGCAGTGGAGATTGCGTCTTCAACTATGTGTGCGACACAACGGCGGACACTTTGAACAGATTATGTAATAAATTTTTGGACTATTTTGTAATTTTATTATTTTTCCCTATGGGTCCAGACTTACGGGACACCCTGTATATATATATATATATATATATATATATATATATATATATATATATATGCCAAGGCACGAAGTTCATTGGTTAACATCATTTTCCTGTGAGCGAAGCGAAGACACGGAGGTCGGGGTTCGACTCCCGTTGGCGCGAACAAAATAATTTGGGAGTTAAGCGCAATGAGCCGCATTAATTGGCTTGAGCTCTGATCCTGTTTCTGGTCCTCCTGAAGGATTATATATGTATATAGTAGCCGACAAGAGGTTTGAAATACAATAAAATTTCATATTTTTAAGAAAAGTGACGTAGCCATAAAGGCTTTGCCAGACTCACCGTATACGACTCACCGTTCGTATACGAACGATGAGTATACATATTTGAACGAATTATTTAAAAAAACGCTGATTGGACTGGAAGAGGTGACTCCTATTTTTCTGACTCCAAAGGTCACCTGACTTATCTCCAAAAGATTTCTTTACCCGGTGTTTTGTGAGATACTGTTCACCAGAAGAAAATTGATAATGCGACAATGTTACGTAACCGAATTTCGCTGCAATTAACACCGTCACTCCTGACATGTTGACAAACATTTTATCAGAGGAAAAGTACCGATTGGATGCACATATCGAGATTGTCCGCCTTCTTAATAAATTGAATACGGATATGGATGTTCTTTGGCCTACGCTAACACAGAGCATTATTGCTTTCAGTCGTGATGAACCACGTAAGAAACCATCGTCAGTACGGTACTTTAACCACCCCTTCCCTATTTGCTTCGCAATGCTGCTGCGAGTTGCTCGTACACTGAAATGGGCGGAATGATGGTGCTCTATGTAAAACGATGTTTAATTCTTCATACTTCCACTTAACCTATGAATGCATAGGGGCCCCAAAATAAGGCTTCCCTCACCAGCTACCTGCGGATCCAGCTTTGGGACAGGATCTAGGAGTTAACCTATCCTATCTGCTTTGCAGATAGTTGGTGAAGGAAGCTATATTTTTGGGGCCTCTTTGTCATTTACCATTACTTATTCGGACTATAGTGGATTTAATTTTCCCAGAAGAGTTCCTTGTTCCATGCACGGTCTGTGTGTATCATGAAAGAACCACAGGGGACCATTCTGAGTTCAATCCAATATATATATATATATATATATATATATATATATATATATATATATATATATATATATATATATCAGCATTCAGAACACAGATTTTCCATACACCCATTCATGCTACGAGCAGCTCGCGCCATCACTGCGAAGTTTGTTATGGGTCAATATAATAATGACACTTATGTATGATAAATTCATCAACATTGTCGTCAATTTGCATAATAAAGAATGTGGGTATAATAAGGTCCGGATATATGATTCACTGGGAGGAAGATGCCCGCAAATTTGTATTTCCGCCATGAGATTACAGAAATGCACCTGTTCTTATTTACCTGTGGGCATACAGAGGGTTGACAAAAGTGAATAGACACCTTTGTTTTTCCAAAAATGTTTTATCTGATTATAGAAGTCGGTAAATACTAATCCATTTATTGAACCAATAAATGGAACATGAAATGGAACACGATTTTGAATATATTCATTCAATTAATCTATTATTTATTTATTTCACTTTTATAATCAAATAAAAAAAAAAAATTGGGAGAAAAAGGGTGTCCATTTATTTTTGTCAACTCTCTCTCTCTCTCTCTCTCTCTCTCTCTCTCTCTCTCTCTATATATATATATATATATATATATATATATATATATATATACTGTATGCTTACATCTATTGCTATGACGGATCAAGGTCCATTTCGTCTACGAGACCAAAGAGTCGACACTAAAAAAAACTAACAACCTAAAAACCAAACCTAATTAACCTAACCTAACCTAACCCACAATAACTTGTCGATTATTTGGTCTTGTCGATCAGATGTCGTTAGTCCGTCTATGGACCTCAAGTTTGCTCTACACATATTGAACCAAAAAGTCATACTATTTATATATATACAGTTTCAAACCTCATTGTTCAATTTTATAATTTTTTTTTATTATTATTTTTTAAAAATTTTCAGTTAATATGATTTTTTTAAATATACAAAACATTAATTATTTTTTATCAGTTAAATGTCAGAGATTCTAACAATTAATATTATTATAACTTAATATTTATATATTGCCATTTCTGATCCTAAAAACCAACACTAAATCATTTTCATAATGACTCTATTCATTGGTGAAGGTTGATTTTATCAAGGTGTATATATATATGTATATATATATGGACACACAGTGTGTGTGTATATATATATATATATATATATCGTTCTCCTCATAACAGGTATAATAAATTAAGTGCACTGATCAGGTAATTCAATTTATGCTCTTAAAGTTTGAGTCTTTTATCATAAAATGAGTCATACACATCATATTACAATGATTTATGAAGGTTCCGCAATACATGGAGAAATTTTTTACGCTTTTAAATACTTAGGTTAAGTGTAATTTATGTATGTAACGGTATATGGTTGTATTAATATCGAAGGGGACAGATCTGAAATTTTAGAATTATGCCATGGTTTGGTCTTCAAACAAACACACACACATACACACACACACACACACACACACACACACAAACATATATACACACATACACACACACACACACACACGACGCACACACACACACGCACACACATATACACACATACACACACACACATATACACACACACAGGGCAAACGGCAATGTAAGACTCTACAGTGTTTTTAGTACTAAAATATTGCACTCGAGTGATAACACAAAGTAGAGATAAGTTCTAATTCATACTTCCATGTAGTCATTCCGTACATGAAATGTATACATAGAATATGTGTACACGTGTTTATACGCTACACATAAACGAAGCATTTATGTTAAAAGTGTGTTAAAAAGCAAAGCATAATTATGGCATATTATGAAACACAAAAAAATAAACATGAAAATTAGCGATTGATTGTGATGAAGTGATGTTGTGATTTATGGGTATATGAGCAGGGTAGGTATTTACTTTACAAATAGGTTAGGGCCATATTTCCCCCCCCCATGACATATATAAAAATTAGGTAAATAACACTTGCATTCTTATGTATTGTGAGAATATATATATATATATATATATATATATATAAAGTAAAAGAAATATCTTTTTGATCTAATACTATTATTCTTTGTCTTGCAAACTAGCTCTTAATTTGTCTCCGGCACAAATTAATCGAAATTTGGTTCACCCTGAAGATCATTATTTATGTTCTTTTTCTCTCTAAAACTTTATTCGTGACTCTCTCTCTCTCTCTCTCTCTCTCTTTATATATATATATATATATATATATATATATATATATATATATATATATATATATATATATATATATACACGTGTGTGTGTGTATATATATATATATATATATTAATAATAATAATAATGAATAGAGACGAGTTTGGGAAAATAAGGTAAGTTAAAAATCATATTAACAGCATTAAAACACGACTTATCTATCTCAATAAAAATTGTTGCGCAGCTGACCTTGCACTATTGCATGGTGAATATAGACATGCTTGTTTAAGATATGAGCCCTTGTACCGCCTTCCAATGATCTTTTCGCCTTAATGAAAAACAGGTTTTGCGAGCCTTCTCTGACCTCCCAAAATCCAAACTGACACCTAAACCAGCTACCGGAAAGATAGGCGAAGGTTTAAAAAAAAAAAAAAAAAAAAACTATATATATATATATATATATATATATATATATATATATATATATATATATATATACATACACACACACACACACACACACACACACATATATACTGTATATATATATAGATATAGCTTTGAAGTTAAAAACAGAATTAATGTCTGTATGTTTAAATATATGCTGCATATATATATATATATATATATATATATATAGAGAGAGAGAGAGAGAGAGAGAGGAGAGAGAGAGAGAGAGAGAGAGAGAGAGAGAGAGACGGAAGTTCATGCATATAAAATTTGTAGGAACACTTTCGCGGTTAGTATAAGTAAAATTCCACGACATAATATGCTTTAACCTTTGTGATAATCTTATAAACTAAATTCTTCGTTTCTCTTCGCGTTCGTTCGTGTTTATCTAAATTATTTATACACAGAAGTTTAAAAAAAAACAAAAGCAAAAAAGGGAGAGATTTCTTTTTCTACATTATTCATATATCATCGAGGTATTCTGGTGAAATCAGGAAAACGTTAATTTTTCCCCTGCAGACATTATATATATATATATATATATATATATATATATATATATATATATATATGTGTGTGTGTGTGTGTGTGTGTGTGTGTGTGTGTGTGTTTTACAGGGAATCTGTGTAACTACTACTAACTAGGGATTTCATGTAAGGTTAAGTAGTGATATTTTCGTTAGTTTTAACGAAAATATCCCGACTTAACCTCACCAATCGTTAAGGGCGTACAGTTAACCTAACCGGGCATTCAGTAATTTTCCCGTATGTTTAACGAAAATATCACGACTTAACCTTACATGAAATCCCCGAACATTTTAGGGATTTCATGAATTCCTAGTTACACAGCTTCCCTGTAACACACACACACACCCACCCACCCACACACACACACACACACATATATAATATATAATATATATATGTGTATATCCACACACACACACACCTTTGGTTAGCTTCCGCCCGAATTGTTCATTCTAACGAAGATCAAGCTTTTCACTCCACCTTAGACCTACAGTTTAACGTTGAATCCGAACCAAGCCCCACCAGAAGCCCAGCGTCTTAACCACTAGGTCACCCAGGGTACCCATTTATCTACCAACCACTTTCTTTATTGTGTGGAAGGATGAACAGCTGGGTTTTGCTGCGGCCGGCTGCCATCACCGGGTCTCGAACCCAGGGCCGATGGATTCGTAGTCAGCGACGCTAACCATTACACCACCGAGGCGCATTATATATATATATATATTAGTGGTGGACCGGATATCCGCATCCGCATCTGCGGATATCCTCATAATTTTTAACATCCGCGGACGTTTTCCAGTTTATGTACCGTTTTCTACAATGTTGGCTTTTATGCAACTTTCTAGTGTTTCTTTGCTTCTGTTAGGCACAGCATAGAGTAAAACAGAAGGTTAGGTTAGGTTACGTTAGGTTAGGTTAGGTTATCAAGAACTTACCTCTCTTAAAAAGTTGTTATAATCGACGGCGGTTGTATGACCAATCAAAAATAAATTATATGAAAAACGGTACACAAACTGGAAAAGGTCCACATCCGCATCCGCACTTCTGACTGCGGATGTTATGCGGATATTACCTCAAATAAATTATGCAATTTACAATTAAATTAGCTTATAAAGTAGCTTATAAGGCCCAGTCATGCACATTTCATGTAAAGTATTAATTAATTATTAATGAACAAACAAATATATAAACCTCAAAATATAAATACGTGGTAACACAGAAAATTGAATAAAACTTGTTTCATTGAATTTTCTGTGGCTGAAACTCTCGAGAAAGTTATTGTTTTTATCATAATGAAAACATTAATATTAATTTTAATTCTTATGCATTGCCTCCCATAATAGTAATATCACGAAATTTGAAAAATTATGTCATATATTCATAATTCTATATTATACTGATAGATTAACTAAATATCCGTATCCGCGGATATTGAAATTAAAGATCCGCATCCGCAGATGTTGAAAAACTGACATCCGGTCCACCACTAATATATATATATTACATGAAGTACTCTGTAATATACAAAGCTTCATACTGCCAGCATCATTTACTGCAATTTCTAATTAAATTAAATACTTTATTTACATTATAGCGTCTAAGATTATGTGTATAGTAAATATTATGACAGAATAATGAAGAAGCGAAAGAATTGTTCATTCATATCTTGGGCGTCGTTAGTTAGAGTCATTCGTAAAAATACTCGCGTGAACCGAAGGTACTACTCAGCCGAAGGTACCACTACTCCTCAGAAAATAACAGAAGACATATTTTAACGTAGCCATTAAATGAAATGAAAAAAAGTTGGCACCAAAAGAATTTTATAATTTAGATTTATGCCCGGAAGGGTAGTATAGGGTATATAAGATTTAAGCCATCGTAAAACTATATATATATATATATATATATATATATATATATATATATATATATATATATATATATATATATTCTTTATGATGTTAATTAACATATTTTTACATCACTTCTAAAATTTTATAAAGGACGACACTTTCTTTTTCCTGTTAATTTTTAAAAGTGCAGTTTTTAATTAAAAGTTTACATTTTAACAACTTTTTGAATTATTTCTTTATTAGGTAGTTATTATTGCGTATAATCAGTTCGATGTCACATCTTTGTTTCATATTTTTAGGCCTTTCTGTGTTAACGTCATCTATATGCAGTTGTATATCATAAGTATTTCATTATATTCTTTCCCTTCTAATTCTTGTATTTCACCGTTGCTACACTTATACATTTCGCGTATATTTTTAATAATGTACAGCTGAGGAAAAAAGTTCGCCGTAAAATAATTTTAAAATCCACCTAAATTACCAATTAGTAATTTTGGCGGGGGGGTTTCATTTTTGAAATTTTATTATAGTTAAATTTCTTTCGAACATTTTTCGCAAATGTAGGGGCCTACGTACAATTTTGTCCTGTTACTACATTTTCGTTCTTCTGTTTTTATTTTAGTAAAGGACAAGTATTTCAGCGACAAGACCAAAACAGCGACACTCTATAAAACTAACAACCTAACCTAACCTAGCGTAACATAAGCTACCTTAACCTAACATAACGTATCTTAACCTAACCTAAATTAATCTACCCTAATAATAACTTATCGATAGAATGTCAAGTCGATCAGCTGTCGTAAGAGCGGTGGTATACACTTTACAGTTTTCAGCAGCCTGGGTTACATCATGTCCAAGTTGCAACACCGATTCTTGTTGAATCAGCTAGATTAAGCGACGTTTTGTCTGTTCAGTAGCTGGATGGGTGACCGTATTCCGCTTTCAGATAATGTATCGACTCGTGGTTCAGATCCCGCGTAAAGCAGCATAGGTTCCCTTCATCACATAACCTTTGCCATTACGAAAGTGGTCAAACAACCCCTAAATATTAGTATTATTGTCAAGCATCCTCGGTAACAGAAGGCATAACTTTTAATTTTTACTAATTTTTTAACTGATGTACTTTCAATAAAACAATTATCAAGTTTACTTTGATGTAATTCATCTTCTTTTACTTTGATTTTTACATTTCAAATATTGTTTACATTTTAAATAATATTTGCCAGAACACTTTTGTCTTCTGTTCAGAGCAGCCAAATTCTCTTCAATGAAAATTAATGTTTGCATTGATAGTTTCTACATTAAATAACTTTATTGTATCGTAACAACGATGTAACAAACATTTTCTCACGACTTCATTCTTTAAAAACCGTGCCAACTTCACCACTACTTCACCATCGTCGTGATGAATGCCTGCGCCACTATCGTCATGAATCATGGTCATGAAGTATATATATATATAAGTATTTCCTGCACTCGTCATGCCTATTATTAAAAAAATTCTCCCCTCTCGAATTTATGAGAGAAACCTCACAACAATCGTTGTTCTTTTCATCAATTGAAGTGCCCTGTGGCCCATTGCGTCGTTCGTGGTATGGAGTTTGTTACCTCGAAAAGGTAATTCAGCTCACTTCGCTAAAGCAACTGGCTTTCAAGATTCATTCTGTCTAAAAATGATTGGCAGTATGACCCTAAATATATGACCCTGATCCCTATATGAGGTCTTATACTACAGTATATAGATTGATAGTTACATGCATAAAATACTCATACCCATGCAGGGTATAAAATCTTCATATCTTAATTAGTCACTAATACTGAGCAAATACATAAAAGTACCCATATAATTATGTATATAATATGGTATGTTTGGTATGGAAGATATACAGGGTGATTTTTTATTCGAGAGCCATGAAACCATGAAAGTTATTATTGAGGTTTCTCGAATAAATTATCACCCTGTATAATTTTTAAAAATTTTTAAAGATTTTTAAAGATAATATTTTAAAGATAATAATAGAACCTAAAATAAATATTTCTTGCCATGCTTTCGTATACCCGAAATCTTGTTATGTGTAGTTTGGCATAGGTCATATATACCCCTATACCCATGCAGAGTCTATACCAAACCCAAATATCAAAATCATCATCATTAGATATTGGACATTACACACACACACACACACACACACACACACACACACATATATATATATATATATATATATATATATATATATATATATATATATTATAGGGTTGTTGTTTCAGTAGGAAGAATTTGGTTGGAGGCGAAAGGCGAAATGGGCAGGGGTGGGTATGTCGTTATCTTGCCGATGGTTTGAGGGTCCGAGACCACTGCAATGAATTCGTTCGTAGCGGTGGTCACGCCTCGATATCAAGGAGAAGAAAGGCGATTATTAGTGCTTCTTATCATAATAACTTGAGATATTGGAACAGGCCTCTGTTTCTCCCTCTGCCTGCCTTCTTCATCACACACACACACACACACACACACACACGCATTGCGGCTACAATACATAGTTTTGGTGGGGAGGATAACAAGTATATATGTTTAAGGTATGTATGCGGATGCGATATATAACGATGTACGTGGTTAGGACAGCATACACACACATACACACACACACACATACACACACACACACACACACACACACATATATATATATATATATATATACATATATACACAGTGTATATATAGTGAGTCAATAGTTCTGCCTCAAAAGTACTTATTGTATAGTTATTTTTGAGGCGGGACTTTTGGCTCACCCCTGTATATTAATAAGGACAGGAAATTAAAGTTTTTGATACCGTAATTACATATACCTCAGTCACACTGATATATATATATAATATATATATATATATATATATATATATATATATAAGTTACAGACAAACACAAAGAAAGGTATGAAGCTCTTTCACCTCAAATGTACCTCCTCATCAGTTTTGCAAACTTGAAGATACCAATATTTATTAAATGAATTTGTTAACTAGAATTTATTTTATTAATTTAAGATTGCGCTCTTTATTATCCTTTTATTGAGCATTTTTCTTTGCGTTTAATACAGGGTAATCATCGTATGTTGCATATTAGTCATGAATTATTAAGGGAAGGTATTTTAAATGAGTCATAAAAGAGATCTAAGTGAATTATAAGTAGGTGTTTTCGACTGAATTGTACCTCATGAGGTGTTTTACAATGAATTATAAAGTGTCTTCAAGTTTTAAGGTGTCTGTGAGTGAATTTTAGTAGGTGCTCTTAAATGTGAATTATATGGACGTAGATAGTTTTTAATGAGTTATATTTACAATATGTATTTTTAAGTGAATGAATTATATAAATGTTTCTAGGTGAATTATAAAAGATGCATGTTCGTTGAACGAATTATAAAAATGTAGTTTAGAACGAATTATAATGTTTTTAAAAGAATGTTTAAAAAAGTTTTAAATTAAATCCAAGAAGTTTTTAAATGAATTATAAGAAGTTTTTTAAATGAATTACAATCTAGTTTTAAGTGAATTATAAGAAGTTTTTTAAATGAATTACAATCTAGTTTTAAGTGAATTATAAGAAGTTTTTAAAATGAATTATAAGAAGTTTTTTAAATGAATTACAATCTAGTCTTAAGTGAATTATAATCTAGTTTTTAAAATGAATTACAGTATAAGAAGTTTTTAAAATGAATTATAATCTAGTTTTTTAAATTAATTATAAGAAGTTTTTAAATGAATTATAATCTGGTTTTTAAATGAATTATAAGGACATTTCTTAATTGTAAAAATATAAAAGAATGAAAAACCACAGAATAGAAAATAGTCTCATGAGTAGCGAATGATCTTTTGCTCTTCAAATCGTTTCCTCTGAAGCCAATTTACTGGCCTTTCCTGATTGCCTCTGACCACTAAGGCGCTTGCCGCAGGGGCTTCCCAGTCCCCACATTGTGTAAGTGGCTGCTAAACGTGTGCACCAGTAATTAATTACTTTGCTACTCTGAACACATCGAACAACATTACTTTGATCTTTTGTATTGTTATGAAAACGAAAATAATTGTTAAAATAGTGCCCTTAAATAATGTTATTAATGGAATGTGGCCGGTTTTTTTCCTTACATGTGTTATCTTGCATGTACGTTTTTCTTTTTTTTTCTTTTTTTGTGCGGTGGGTGTGCGTGCGAGAGGCGGGGCCTGGACTCCACAGTAGCGCTGGTCGTGATCTTGGAGAACCCTTAGGCGAAAAGAATCAGCCAGATATGAAGACTACCACTTCTGCTCTAACAACCCTCGTTGTCTGATGGCATCCCAACTCTTTTTTTTCCACACGTACACAAACATAATATATATATATATATATATATATATATATATATATATATATATATATATATATATATATATATATATATATATACACAAACACATACATACACACGTACAAGCACGTACATATAAATATATATATATACACAAACACATACATACACACGTACAAGCACGTACATATAAATAAATATACTTATATATATATATACACACATGAAATTATTTTAGTTATATATTTACTCGATTTCTTAACATTTTGCGTATTATAAACATAAAATTAACTAAGATTAGTAATCCTATCCAAGCCAAATTCAACGTCATATGAAGTACTAACCGCATGTTACGTATTAACAGACTATGTAATCAGCATGTTAATTCTAAATTTAACATTTATCTGTAGTAAAACTCTCATATTTTGGTTATAAATATGAAAAAGAAGAAAAAGAAGCACCAATTTTTATTGGTTTTAGGGAACCGTGCGATAATAGTATAACTTTTATACGATCACGAAAAACAGCTACAGTGATTCATTTGTATTTTTAATTATGATACAAAATTTTCTTTATTGTTTTTTTATACTGTTTTGGATACATGTATTTAACGTTGTTTTAGATACACGTATTCCATATTGCAATGTCATTTTTTTGAAAGTGTGTAAATAAAGGCGTCATTTCTTTTACAAGCCTTATAAACGGCGTTCCGGGTCCTACACAGTTTGGATATTTTACTGTGTTTTGTTTTTGTCGCCAATTTCTAAAATTAAAATAGCTTTCCTTTAGCCCCCTCCGTCCTAGCGAACGGGTAACAACGGTACTGTTTTATCATCTAACTATTATAGATAACAGTACTATATGAATATACTGTACAGTATATTGACTCTATATTTCTCAGCATTTTCCTTCTTTGGATAAAATTCGTATCTATAATCTCTCTATAGTGAGATCCTTACAGCCTTATAGTCTTACAGTGGTGTACCCACTAAGTAGGGATAGCATACAAGTATAGGTATAGATGTAGGCATAGTATAGAAACAAATGAAGGTGTAGATATAGGTGTAGCCGTATAGTTATAGAAATAAACTTCCAAAGAAGTATAGCTGACAGAGAAATAGAAATATTACTTCTATATTTTCCTGTTTTTTGGGATCTACACTTAATATTAATAACTAATTAAAACAGGTTGCTTTACTAAAGACATTCATAATATAATATATATATATATATATATATACTTAGACTTAGTTCCCATCTGGAGGTCTCCAG